>JASVEL010011305.1:0-69797 GCA_032618575.1 Nicotiana noctiflora | reverse complement strand
TATATATATGAACTCGTGGGGGAATGGGTAACCGGATTTTGGTCCTAACCCCGAATTCCGACCATGTGGGCCCGGGGTTGAAATTCACTATTCATGGCAGAATGTTGTAAAAGTAGTATTTGGTATTAGGAATTAGTTTGTTGAGTAGAATTGATGATATTAAATCAATTGTGTATAGATACGGTTGGATTGGAGCCAAATTGAAAGAAAAGACATTTCCACGGAGTGAATTGTTCATAAGCATTCGAGGTAAGTGTTTGTTCTATCCTAGCTTGAGGGAATAGGATTATGTGTTATGTGTTATGTGATCGAGTGCGGTGTATGGGCTGTGGTGACGATCATCCATACACTGGCGTCTAGTATGACCGTGAGTCGTTGGAAAATAATTATTTTGAGATATATTACAGATGAATTGTTATTGTCCTCCCTTATTGGGACTTGTTGTGAAGATAAACATTGATTGCCCTTGATGGGACGGTTTTTGAATTACTATTTCCTCTTTGCCCTTAACTGTGATTGTTATTTGGGTGAGGAAGAGTGATTATGCACGAAGGATCATGCCGTGCCCTATTATTGATTATGCACGAAGGATCATGCCGTGCCCTATTATTGATTATGCACGAAGGATCATGCCGTGCCCTATTATTGATTATGCACGAAGGATCATGCCGTGCCCTATTATTGATTATGCACGAAGGATCATGCCGTGCCCTATTATTGATTATGCACGAAGGATCATGCCATGCCCTATTATTGATTATGCACGAAGGATCATGCCGTGCCCTGTTATTGAACCATGTACGAAGGATCATGCCGTACTATGGATGTAAGGATGAGAGTAAAAGCACGAAGGGTGATGCCGTGCAACTAATTGCCGTTCCTTGACTTGATATTACTTGTTTTTCCATTATATTTTATTTTGAGTGATGTCGTGCAACCATTTATCATCCCTTGACTTGATATTACTTGTTTTTTTTTCCATTATATTTTATTTGAGTGATGTCGTGCAACCATTTATCATTTCTTGACTTGATACTACTTGTGTTTCCATTATACCTTGTTTTCCTTGTGAACTTATTAACTATTGTTAATTGTTGAATTCTTTGAAATATTCCTTATTGTGTTATTACTTGGTTAATTCTTGTTATTTGTGGTAATATATATATTAAAGAATTGGGATCGGGTGGTACGCCTACCATAAGATATAATTATTAATACAATGAGATCGGGTGGTATGCCTACCACAAGATAATATTTATTGATACGGATGGGAGCGGGTGGTACGCCTACCACGAGATATGAAAAGGAAAATAAAGAATTGATACACGAAAGTAAGATTTAATTATGTGGATTAGATTAATCTGGACATTATGAGTTTATTGATTGTTATTGCAGAGTAGAGTATTTCCTTATAAATGTTTATGTACATTGTATCTGTATATATATATCTGCACAGGTTGATTATAGCAGGTCCTGTCTAGCCTTGTCACTACTTCGCCGGGGTTAGGCCGGGCACTTACCGACACATGGGGTCGGTTGTGTTGATGCTACACTTCTGTGCTTTTTGCAGAGATCACAGTGTTGGAGCAGCTTTCGGACTGCAGTAGTAGTAGGATTTTTTAGGAGTTGTCTTCAGCCCCGCAGGCCCGTCGTCTCTTTCTTTATTTATGTTATTAGCTGTAGTCTCTTTGTTCCGAGACAAACAGAATTATGTTATATTTCCTTGAGACTTTTATGTGTAGTATTCCATAGTAGTTTGTGAGTTGGTGACTCCACGTCTTGGGTAGAGGATTTCAGTATGATTTTCACCTTGTGATTTGTTATTTCCGTTTCGATAAAGTATTCCGCATTTATTTGATTAAAATTGTGTTAAAAACAGGATAGTATGAATACAGTGGCTTGCCTAGCTACCACGAGTAGGCGCCATCACGATCCTGATGTTGGGGAAAAATCCGGGTCGTGACATACCTCCTTCAGGTGAATGGGACCGGAGGGGGAGATTTGTGAGGTCCATCTCATCAATTAAGGAAGACTTTTTTTGCTTTTGTTGATTGTTCAAAATCGGCAGCAAACAATTTTCTTCTTCGTTGTTAAAAATGGTAGGTTGCAGAATGCAAATGTTAAATGTAGTAGGCGTGAGAGAGAGGGGCTCCTCCTATAAAAGGAGAGCTTCATACCTAAATCTCATACAATACATTTGAGTGAAAGAGAGCAAGGTATTCCATACACTTTAAGAAAATAGTATGTGAAGAAAAATAGAGTTTGAAAGATATTGTAGTGAGGTGGTAAAAAGCAAAAGAGTATTTCTTTTTTAGGGTGTAGTGGTTTTAGGAATATTTGTACTCGTTACTACCCAATGTAAAATTCCTCGCTATAGTAATATTAGTTTCTTTTCTTGGCCGTGCTTCTTTCTCTTATTCTGAAGGATTTCCACATAAAATCTTGGTGTCATATTATTGCTGCATTTCTATTCTTGTTGAATTAACCATAACTTAGTGTTTCGCGTTTATCACTAACATCGTGAATATTATTTTTACGGGATTTATTCCCAACACTTGCCTCAGAACGATAGGATAAGGTCCATCAATTGTTGGAATTTGAAGTAAAAATACATTCAGTTTTCTATTTTACAGAACTTTAACAGATTTTGGAGATGCATTGGGTTTGTTACTCAATGTCATTATAGAAGAAGAAACATCATGTTTTTCAAGCTCTCTTTCAACTTAGGGTAGTCAAACATTTATCATTTTTCAGAAGAGTCTAGCGTGCCCCGCCCGCATGCCCTACTCTGTCTCGTTGCCATCCATTTTAGAGAACTACAACGAACTGGTTCTCTGATGAAAGCTGAAGTTATGCACGACCTCTGACTCTGTAGCTGTAGAGTTGCTACTCCTTATCCACCTCCTGTATCACTTTACTGTTTGAAGGCAACATCAGTGATTGACAAACCAAGAAGCCCCCTCTACTGATTGTTAGCAGTGCCTGCATTTCCTTGTATTTACACCCACATGTATCATCTAAAGATTTTCCTTCTTTGTGACGTCAAACGACTTCCAACCAAATAGGAACCTTCTCTATTTTGGGCTCTTTTCTTGTGCTGGTTAAGGGCTCTTTCTTTTGTTTCAGCTTCTTTATACAAAGTATTTTGAGGTATCTGATAAAAGAAAATGTATCTTTTAAGGTTTCTTTTCTAGTCAAGCACCACCTTAAAGAACTTATCTTGGCATTCTAATCATATGCATTTTCTAAATCAATGAAATCTTGTCATATCCTTTTTCTTCTCGTTATTATTTTGGTCTATTTGTTTTACACATATATAACTTTTGCTGTAGATCTCAGGCATAAAATTGGAATGATTTTCTACAGTCCTTGTAATAATTTTTTAATCTCTGTTTTATTACATGGAGTTTTTGCTTAGGTCTATGGCACTCGGACTGTCACAATAGACAACATACTCCATCCGTCACAATCTAAGTTCTTGAAGAAATCTCTTAAGCCATATCATCTCTTTGCTAGCTTCAATAGTCGCAATATTCTCCGCTTTAGTTGTAGATAGTGCGACACACTTTTGCAATTTAGACTGCCATGATAGAGCCCCCCTGAAAATGTAAACAAATATCCAGTGGTGGATTTTTTGTTATCAAGGTCACCTACCATATCAGAATCTGTATAGCCCTTCAGAATTGGATTAAAATCCTGCAAAACATAAGCATTCATGTGAGCTTCCTCTTAGATACCTGAGTATCCACTTTACAACTTCCCAATGCACTTTTCCTGAATTTTCGAGAAATCTGCTAACAACACCTACTGCCTGAGCACTATCGGGTCGAGTACATACCATTGCATATATCAAACTTTCGATGGCACAGGAATAAGAAATCTTGGACATTCTTTCCTTTTCCTCCGTTTTTGTAAGACACACCTTCTTGCTTAACCTCAAATGAGCAGGAAGGGGTGTGTGGACCAACTTAGCACTTTTCATATTGAAGTGCTCCAATACACGTTCTATGTACTTCTCCGGTGACAAGTAAAGCTTCCTTTCGTTTCTCGAATGAGTAATTCTCATGTCCAAAATCTACTTAGCATGACCCAAGTCTTTTATTGCAAAAGATTTGTTCAACTGTTTCTTAAGCTTGTCAATCTTGGAAGCAGTGTTTGGAAACGAGTGTGCTTCGTCGCTTAAAGCGTGTAGCGACAGAGCGTCACGCACAGAAAATTGATGATCTTCTCAAAGCTTGCTGTCTACAACAGAAGTGGAGTATATTGAGGAAACTAAAACTGGTAAAGAGATGATATGGCTCAAGAGATTTCTTCAAGAACTTGGATACCAACAAATGAAATATGTTGTCTATTGCGACAGTCAGAGTGCAATAGACCTAAACAAGAACTCCATGTACCATGCGAGCGAGAACAAAGCACATCTACGTCAGATATTATTGGATTCGTGAGCAAGTGAAGAATGAATCACTTTAGGTAAAAAAGATTCACATGAGTGAAAATCCTGCTGATATGTGGTACCAAGAGACAAGTTCGAGCTTTGCAAAAAACTTGTTGGCATGCGCTCTAAACTGGAATTTCTAGTGTTACCTCCTTCAGTTGAATGGGACCGGAGGGGGAGATTTGTGAGGTCCATCTCATCAATTAAGGAAGACTTTCTTTGCTTTTGTTGATTGTTCAAAATCGGTAGCAAACAATTTTCTTCTTCGTTGTTAAAAATGGTAGGTTGCAGAATGCAAATGTTAAATGTAGTAGGCGTGAGAGAGAGGGGCTCCTCCTATAAAAGGAGAGCTTCATACCTAAATCTCATACAATACATTTGAGTGAAAGAGAGCAAGGTATTCCATACACTTTAAGAAAATAGTCTGTGAAGAAAAATAGAGTTTGAAAGATATTGTAGTGAGGTGGTAAAAAGCAAAAGAGTGTTACTTTTTGAGGGTGTAGTAGTCTTAGGAATATTTGTACTCGTTACTACCCCATGTAAAATTCCTCGCTATAGTAATATTAGTTTCTTTTCTTGGTCGTGCTTCTTTATCTTATTCTGAATGATTTCCACATAAAATCTTGGTGTCATATTATTGTTGCATTTCTATTCTTGCTGCATTAACCATAACTTAGTGTTTCGCGTTTATCACTAATATCGTGAATATTATTTTTACGGGATTTATTCCCAACATTTGCCTCGGAACGATAGGATAAGGTCCATCAATTGTTGGAATTTGAAGTAAAAATACATTCAGTTTTCTATTTTACAGAACTTTAACAGATTTTGGAGATGCATTGGGTTTGTTACTCAATGTCATTATAGAAGAAGAAATATCATGTTTTTCAAGCTCTCTTTCAACTTAGGGTAGTCAAACATTTATCATTTTTCAGAAGAGTCTAGCGTGCCCCGCCCGCATGCCTACTCTGTCTCGTTGCCGTCCATTTTAGAGAACTACAACGAACTGGTTCTCTGATGAAAGCTGAAGTTATGCACGACCTCTGACTCTGTAGCTGTAGAGTTGCTACTCCTTATCCACCTCCTGTATCACTTTACTGTTTGAAGGCAACATCAGTGATTGACAAACCAAGAAGCCCCTTCTACTGATTGTTAGCAGTGCCTGCATTTCCTTGTATTTCCACCCACATGTATCATCTAAAGATTTTCCTTCTTTGTGACGTCAAACGACTTCCAACCAAATAGGAACCTTCTCTATTTTGGGCTCTTTTCTTGTGCTGGTTAAGGGCTCTTTCTTTTGTTTCAGCTTCTTTATACAAAGTATTTTGAGGTATCTGATAAAAGAAAATGTATCTTTTAAGGTTTCTTTTCTAGTCAAGCACCAGCTTAAAGAACTTATCTTGGCATTCTAATCATATGATTTTTCTAAATCAATGAAATCTTGTCATATCCTTTTTCTTCTCGCTATTATTTTGGTCTATTTGTTTTACACATATATAACTTTTGCTGTAGATCTCAGGCATAAAATTGGAATGATTTTCTACCGTCCTTGTAATAATTTTTTAATCTCTGTTTTATTACTCTTCTTCGAAATTTCACAGTATGAGTCATAAATTTTAGAAGACGATAGTTTGTGCAACCTCAATTATCTTTATCCTTGCATATCAAAACAAAGGTACTTCTGAACTCATTTGCATATTTTCTCTATGTATTGGGAAAACGTTTTTATGACGTGGCATGGCACATGGATCGGTCAAAGGATCAACGGACAATAAGTAAGTGAAATACGCGAGAAGAAGAATTAGGTACGAGGCGTAATTCAGATACGAGTCATGTACCTCTTTAGAGCAAAGTGGGATGCAATTCTAATGACACAAGATACAGAAAGCAGTTTAGACATGTATCTCGTATCAATTCAAGACATTTAAGGCCAATGGATTAAAAAATATTTTAAACATTGCTCTGAAGACAAAAAGGAGTCCACATTCAAGTATTAAAGTACCTGATACGTTAGAAAACAGGTATTTAATAGGAATGATTGTGTAACGGCTTATTTAATAATATTTATTACTCATAATTGTCTCATTAAAACTTAGGTATCATTCATTTACATAGAATCAGCTATAGAAGGAGAAAGTCTCATCATCTGTAAGGACACGATTGACTACTGACATTATATTGAAATATAATTTTCTTTGCTGTTTATTCTTATTATTGAAAGGCTATTATACTTTTTGGTCTCTCGATTATTAGTAACCCGATTTCCTATCTTATATTTTAAGTTTGACATTTTGGTTAAACAAATTGGTTCCGTTACCGGGAATCTGATAATCTATTCTTACTCACATTCTACCCATAGTTAACGTCATGTCAAACACCAACAACAACAATAACAATGCTGCTGAAAACCAAACCCAAGGGGATTTACACAATATTGATGTAATTCCTTCTCCCCAAACTTCTCCACTCCAATCTCGTGAAGATACTCTTGCACCAATATCACATGTTGATGAACAAGGTCAATCAGAACATGTGGAGGGGCCAGAACAACCTTTACAAAGAATAATTGATGCACGGGTTAACCAAGCTCTTCAGGCTTTAGTTAGCCGGTTACCTGCTGCGCCACTCTCTCTTTCCCTTAATAACAATACATTGGAGCATCCTTGTTTTGGTCTTGATAACACAAACGAAGGATCCCCCAGTGAACCACGAGAAATTGATACAGGTAATGCAAATAACTCTTATTTATAAAATTTGGTACTAACCTTGCAGGCACAACTCAAGGAGCAAAGCGAACAGATTGAGCAAATACCGGGTGTTCCTCCAATAATCAAAGGGATAGATGCGGATAAATATTCTCAACAACCTTGGAAACCAAGCGCAGATCCTCTTCCTATTCCCAAGAAGTTTACAATGTCTGATATTTTAAAATATGATGGCAAAACGGACCCTCAAGATCATGTGACGGCATTTACTATGGGTGTCAAAGAGAATTACTTAACCAAGCAGGAAATTGAGTTCGTATTGGTCAAAAAATTTGGAGAAATACTCACAAAGGGTACATTAACCTGATATTCTCTCTTAACTGAAAATTCTATTAATTCTTTTGCTGAGCTTAGAGATTCTTTTATAAAAGCGCACTCAGGAGCACAAAAGGTTGAAAAAAGAATGGAGGACATCTTCAAGATTAAACAAACAGACACGGAGTTACTCAGAGACTTCGTTGATAGTTTTTAACGTGAATGAATGACTTTACCTCGGGTATCAGATAATTGGGCTGCAATAGCTTTTGCAAGTAATTTGAACGACAAAAGTCCAGAAGCCACGAGAAAGTTTAAAGAAATCCTTCGTGAATATCCTGCAACTACGTGGAACGATGTTTACAACAGGTACAATACAAAACTTAGAATTAAAGAAGATAACGTGCCTCAACATCGTCATGAGGAAAGAAGAAGATCTAGAAGGTCCGAAGCTGAAAAAAGATCAGGTAAGAATAGATACGATCCATATTTGGGCCCTACAGGAAAAGATTCACGAACAAAACAAGAAAATTAACGATGTGATAAAAAAAATAGGGAATCCGGTTCTTTCTCAAGTTTCAGAAATGATAGAAATAGGCAGGAGCCACGTGATGACGATGGAAGTTTGAAGGCAAGATTTGGTGGGTACAATTTCAATGTCACTACCTCCGAGCTCGTAGCTGTTTTGCGAAGCATGGGAGATAAGGTACGGTGGATGAAGGAGATGCATTCAAATCCAAACAAACGTAATCCAGATCATTGGTGTGAGTTTCATAATGATCACGAGCATAAGACCTCAAAATGCCGATTTCTACAGAGTGAAGTAGATCATCTATTGAAACAGGGCTATATCACTGAGTTATTTAGTGAGAAAGGAAAGTAGGCTTACATGAAAAACAGACAAGAACTACCAAAACCACCATCGCCAAAAAGAACAGTGAATCTCATCAATGGAGGAGAGGATATTTACGGAGTAATGTACACGGCTTCAAATAAGATTTTTAAAATGGTGATTACACACGGGAAGTGAGTACGCCAAACTTTAGAGCATGAAAGCATGAGTTTTGATGATGCATATACTGAAGGAATAATTACTCCTCACAATGATGCACTGGCTATATCCTTACTTATACATGATACTAATGTAAAACGAGTTTTAATTGTTCCAACAAGTTCTATCAACATCATTTTGTTAAGGTTGCTGCGGGAAATGCAAGCTGAAGATAGAATGATACCTAAAGCACATACGTTGTCAGGCTTCAACAATTCAAGCGTGATAACGAAAGGTGAAGTAATTCTAACAACTTATGCTGCAGGTGTTACTAAAGAAACTAAATTTCAGGTAGTTGAGATGGAAATGGCCTATAACATAATTATGGGGAGACCATGGATCCATGATATGGACGCTGTTCCATCAACTTTGCATCAAGTTATCAAGTTTCCATCGGCCTGGGGAATATGTCAAATTTGAGGGAATCAACAAACAGCTAGGAGTATCAACGCTGTGACAGATACGAGTATCGTAGGAACAATTGGAGGCGTCAGCAATCAAACGTCAACTAAAAAAATGGACTTAGACTCGAGACCTGATATAATTCAGGAACCTGAAGAAAACAAAAACATCAAAACGACAATAGAGGAGCTCGAAGCAGTAGTACTATTTTAGCAATGGCCTGAAAGAAAAGTTTACATAGGGGTTAATCTAAAGCCAGACATGCGAGGTATGTTAATTGAATTTTTAAAAACTAATGTGGACTGTTTTGCTTGGTCCCATGCTGATATGACAGGTATACCACCAGAGGTAATGACTCATAAACTCAACGTGGATCCATCTTTTGCTCCAATCAAGAAGAAGAAAAGAAATCAAAGAGCTTTCAAGAATCAAGTAATTCAAGATGAGGTTAAAAAATTACTAGAAATTGGGTCAATCCACGAGGTAAAATATCCCGATTGGTTTGCCAATACGGTGGTCGTACCTAAGAAGAATAGTAAGTGGCGTGTTTGTGTGGATTATACAGATCTAAATAAAGCTTGCCCGAAAGATTCTTTTCTTTACCCTATATAGATCAAATGATAGATGCAACTGCAGGTCATGAACTTGTAAGTTGTTTAGATGCATATTCGGGGTACAACCAAATTAAAATGCATCCCGGTGATGAAGAAAAGACGTCTTTCATTACAGACCGGGGGACTTACTGTTATAAAGTAATGCCCTTTGGTCTAAAAAATGCTGGTGCAACCTATCAAATGTTAGTCACTAAAATGTTTTAAGAACTTTAGAAAAACTATGGAGGTATATATAGATGATATGCTCATCAAAACCCAACATTCTACTGATCATATTTCTCATTTATCAGTCACATTTGAAATTTTGCGTAAATAAAATATGAAACTCAACCCAGAAAAATGAGCATTTGGAGTAGCCTCAGGTAAATTTTTGGGTTTTCTTGTTTCTAACCGTGGTATTGAGGTAAATCTTTCTCAGATTAAAGTAATCAAAGAAATACCCGATATCCTTACAAATAATAAGGAGGTTCAAAGATTGACTGGAATAATCGCAGCCCTAGGGAGGTTTATTTCTAAATCTTCAGAAAAATGCTTCAAATTTTTCTTGGCACTTAAGAAGCAGGATTATTTCGAGTGGAATGAAGATTGCCAACGAGCCCTTAAGGATTTGAAAATCTATTTGTCAAATCCTCCTCTATTGGCAAAACCAAAAGAAGGCGAGAAGTTACTTATTTACTTTGCAGTTTCAGAAGTAGCGGTAAGTGCTGTTTTAGTTCATGAAGACCAAGGTAAACAATCTCCTATTTATTATGTAAGTAAGACTTTGTTAGATGCTGAGACAAGGTATCCACGGCTGGAAAAGTTAGCATTAGCTTTAATTATGGCATCTAAGAAATTAAGGTCTTATTTTCAGTCTCATCCTATTATTGTAGTTACAACTTTCCCATTAAGAAATATTTTGCATAAACATGAACTGTCAGGTAGATTAGCAACATGGGCTACATAATTAAGTGAATATGAAATAATTTATCAACCTAGAACTGCTATCAAATCCCAAGTACTTGCAGATTTTGTAGCTGATTTTAGTCAAGGGATGCATTTAGAGGCAAAAAAAGAGTTACAAGTTTTTAATGGTGCAAACCCGGGGATTTGGACATTATTTACTGATGGTTCATCTAATGTAAAAGGGGCAAGCTTAGGAATTGTTCTTATACCGCCAACTGATGAAAAATTAGACAGGCTATAAAATACCACCCTATAACTAATAATAAAGCAGAATATGAAGCTGTGATTACAGGTTTGGAATTGGCACTTGAACTCGGCATCAAGCAAATTATAATCAAAAGCGATTCTCGGCTAGTAGTAAATCAAATACTGGGGACTTATGTAGCCAGGGAAACCAGAATGTAAGAATACCTCGAGAAGGTACGAGAGTTGGTGAGACAATTCGAAACTTGGAAGGTAACGCAGATCCCAAGAGATGAAAATGCAAAAGCTGATGATGTGTCCAACCTTGCATCCGTGGCAGATGTAGCGATGCAAATGCTTCGATTGTACACTTATTTCATACCATTCTCAAACCTGATATGAATGAGACAAATTTTAATCATTTAACGTGGGATTGAAGGAATAAAATTATAGCTTTTTTGCAGTATGGAACCGTCCCTAATGACAAATCAAAGGCTCATGCATTACGTAAGAAAGCTGCCCGTTATTGTTTACATCAAGGAAATCTTTATCGAAAAATGTTCGAAGGTCCTCTAGCAAGGTGTCTCGGACCTTCACAAACGGAGTACGTAATGGGGAAATACATGAAGGACATTGTGGAAATCATGCGGGAGGTAGGTCACTGGTAAAAACGTTAATACGAGCTGGATATTATTGGCCTAAAATGGATGAGGAAGCAAACGAATTCGTATCTAAATGTGATAAGTGTCTGAGGTATGGAAACAATATGCATAGGCCAGCTGAATTACTACACCCAGTCATAGCTCCACGGCCCTTCATGAAATAGGGGATGGATATCGTGGGTCCATTACCTCAGGCAAAAGGACAGGTAAAGTTTCTACTCGTGGTTACTGATTATTTCACTAAATGGGTAGAAACAAGGGCATTTAAACAGGTGCGAGAAAAAGAAGTTAAAGACTTTCTTTGGAGAAATATAATATGCCGCTTTGGGGTACCAAAGGAAATTGTGTGCGATAATGGTCCGCAGTTTATAGGAGCACAAATTACATAATTCTTTCAAAGTTGGCAAATCAAAAGAATAACATCAACACCATATCATCCGGTGGGTAATGGACAAGTGGAATCTACAAACAAGATAATCATCAACAATTTAAAGAAAAGGTTGCAAGAGTCAAAAGGAAATTGGCCTGAAGTTCTTCCAGCTGTGTTGTGGGCTTATCGAACAACTACGAAAACAAGTACGGGTGAAACACCATTTTCAATGGTTTATGGTGCAGAAGCTCTGATTCCAGTAGAAATAGGAGAACCGAGTATAAGATATGTTCAAACAACGGAGGACTCAAACAACAAAGAGTTACAGGTTAATCTTGATTTGATTGAAGGAAGGAGAGAAACAATATTGATAAGGATGGCATCTAAAAAACAAGTGATTGAACAATACTATAAAAGCACGTCTCAGGTTCTTCAAAACTGGGGACTTTGTGCTCAAAAAGGCGTTTCAATCTACGAAGGCTGCTTATTCAGGAAAGCTAAGTCCAACGTGGGAAGGACCATATAGTATCCGTAATGTTGCAGGAAAATGTGCGTAAGAGCTAGAGACTATGGATGGAAAAATTCTACCTTCACATTGGAATGCTGTCCATTTAAAAAGATATTGCTTTTAAGGAAGTGGACAAGGTCAGGTATCTTCATGTTAAATTCTTTTTATTTTAAATTATTAAAGTTTTACTAACAATTTTAGATGCTAGGCAAAAATCCTAACTCGTGCCAAATGATGAGCCATAACCTGCATGGCAAAATAGAATATTCTTAAATTCTAAGCCTAGGGTTATATCAATCTGATGGAAGTACATGCGGGGTAGGAAGTCTTCATCTAAAATTGTACCTCCGAGTCCTGTATATTTTCTATTTCAGGAAAAGGACCAACATGTGAGGACTAAACAAGTGCCCAAGGCTTCATTCTTCAACGCTCAAACACTCGGGGGACTATACATTATACATAGCTTCGTGCAGGAAAACAGATGCAGGTTCGCAGAAAAACAAATGCGGGTTCGTGCAGAGAAATAGATACGAGTATCAAGCAAAAGTTAACCAAAATTCAGCTGCAAATAGCCACGTATCAAGATTCAGCTGCGAATAGTTACGTATCAAGTTTCAGCTATTGATGAGTTGGTATTTTACCAACTCATCTTATCTTTAAATCTATACTTTTTCTATGTTTGAGAAATAAAATCATGTATTTGATGCCATTTACTTCTATTTTATAGGTTGTATGTGATTTAGAAGTAATAGTGAAGAAACCAAGTGAAAACAAGTCAAAAGGAACCAAAAAAGAGAGAAAATCTAGGCAGTGGCTTCAGTGGTCGCAAATGCGACAAGTCCTTCACAATTGCGAAGTCAATAGAAAAAGTCAAGAGTCAAAAATGAGAAGAGTACTTCGCAAATGCGAAGTCAACAAAAAAAGACAAGCATCGCAAATGCGAAGAGCACTTCGCAAATGCGAAGTCAACTGAAGCAGTCAACCTTCGCAAATGCGAAGAGGTATTCGCAAATGCTAACCTGCGCAAGCTGGGCATAGTTCGCAATTGCGATCATATGTTTGCAATTGCGAAGACCGGGCTTCAGTTCTGGGCAATATTGGAATTTCACAAATCTTGACCCCAAATCATTTTTGTACTCGTCCAAACAGACATTGTAAAGATCTTTGGCTTATTTTCAGTCTCCATAGACTAGAGAGAACAAGTTTGGAGGCTAGGGTTTTGCACACACACTTGGGTCTTGATGATTAAAGCTTGTGGTTAAGGATTTCTTACCCATTTATGTTTATTTCTTCATTTCCTTGCTTTGTATTGAATATTTAAGTGTGTAGTATTTATTTCCATCTTGTTTATGGGAATATTCATATTTAAAGTGTGGATTTAATACCTTGTTGTGCTTATGTATTGAATGATTTTTCTATACTTATAAGTTGAGTTATTTTTATTTTAATTATTCTTGTTCTTTAATGTTTCCAAAGGGATTAGCTAACCCTAGGACTCGCCCATTAACTCCGAATTAAGTTTGGGAAAGATAATTTGGGGTTGGGAAAGATTAATTAACAAGAACTTGAGGCGTTAACCCTCATTTTATAGATTCTACCTAGGGATAGGATTGAACTACTTGTAGCCATTCCGGGTGTGCTTAATCTTCTAATTGTGATTAGGTATAATTCAATTAGGAAGTCTTGTTAGTCTTCGGAAGAAGCTAATTAAGAATTATTATCCGTGGCTAATTAACATAAGCTCGCTCATATTTGTAAAATCGTGAAATACATTTGATCGTTACTTGAGTGTAATTCCTGATGCATTCATATTTGTAGCCAGTGATCATTTTATTCACTTTATATGTTAGTTTACATTTCCGAATTCAAACACTTCCAAAACCCAAATCTTTAGTGTTTGGCATTGCGCGACTAGCGATAATTTTCTTACATTCCTAATCGACAACACATTGTTCTCTGTGGGATTCGACCCCGACTCATAGTTGGGTTAATTATATTGCGTACGACCTTGTCTATTGCTTTTTTGTAGTAGAATCGGATGTTACCAAAAATGGCGCCGTTGCCGGTTAACAATTTTGCGTAATATAGGTTGTTTGAGAACTAAGCGAAAGTGCTTTGATCCAAACTTGTGAATATTTGTGTAATTATTTTTCTTACCTTGGGTCTATTTTTCTTGTTTATTTCTTGTTTATTTTCTTAATTTCAAAAAAATGGCATTATACAATGAAAATTGGTCGGATGGTAGTTGTTCATACTTTGATGATCCTTGTCCTTATTGTGGAGGACCACATTTGTGGCAAAATTGTTTAAATTCTCCCGGGGGTGGATTGTGCGCACAAACTCAACCCCATGGTTGGAGTATTTGTGATAAGCGTGGTTTCCAAAATGGTTATTGGGATGATTGTGCATATTTGTTGTTCCCTTCCCCAATCCCCCACTTTGATGATTCTACTTTTTTTGGTAAGAATTATAGGGCTATGGAATTGGAAGAAGTTGAGCACGGCCAAAGTGGAGAGTTCAAGCTCATGTTGGAGTGTCTACTTGAAGAAGGAAGCAAGGAGCAAAGTGCCTTGGAACATCTCTTGGAGACTAGTCTCCAAAATGATTTTGCACTTCAAGGATTGCACTCACAAAATGGATGAACATCCGCCAACCAACTCAATGAATATTGGTGATGCCGAGAAAAATATGGAATTAGAGTAAACCGGTGTAAATGCTAATGTGGTTGATGTTGACTCTAATCCGGGGGAAAAAGAGGATGTCAAGATAGAAAAATTGCAAGGTGAAGGGTTGAAGTCACATTCCAAGCATTTTTCAATGTTGTAATTGTGTAGTGATATGGGAGTTGAACTACATGAGTCAATGGTGGATTGCGAGGAAGAAAGACAACAACCATTCATTTTTACAGTTTGAGAAAGCAAGAAAACATAATGACATTCCTCATTTGAGAGCCAAGAAGTGAAAAATGAAGACTTTAAGCATTGGCTCAAGCATAAACTTACCACCCCCCATCGCTTGTGGTCACAAGCTTGATTCCAAGCTAAGGGCCCAATTCATATCATCCAAATGGCGAGAAAAGTGGTAATGTTGTTTGCGTCGTACTACGACGTTAAATGCGGAGCTTGGTTGGAGGCCATCATTTTTCAAAATTGTTTTGTATTTTTTGAAAGTTTCCTTTTTGGAATAGCTTAGAATATTATTTTGAACTAATCTTCCAAGTTTGAGAATTTTTGTAGTTCATTTGAGCAGGTCGGGATGACCCGAAGAGGCCAAACCAGTAGTTGTAGGAAAATGCAGGGGCAAGTTTCGCAATTGTGAAAAATTGTTTGCATTTGCGAACTGTGCCTATCACAATTCCCTTGATTTGTTCGCAATTGCGAACAGTGCAGAAAAAGGTGACCTTCGCAATTGCGAAAGGTCTGTCGCAATTGCGACTTTTGAGGGTCAAAGAAAGGTCGACAGACCATTTGTGAACCAAAACTAATTAAAACACTGGGTAAGGCTCTCAAGTTCATCTTCCTCACACTCATCAGTGAACATCCTTCAATTCTCACTCCTCATTGCAAATAATCAGGTATGAAATCTTAATCCCACCAATCCTTCTTCCTCTTCTTAATCTTCTCTTTTATTTTCTTGTTGGGTTATAACCTAGGGCTCTAATGGTAGCCACCCCTTTCCCCCAAAATTGTGAAAATTGTTTTCTTTAAAACATGTGATTTCTGGGTGAGGCTTGGTTGAGAGTGTGTGCATTTGTGGTTGCGAAAAAAATTTTGGGAAGTCTGAGTACCCAACTACTTGTCAAATAGAAGCAAAATTGTATGCTTTTGATATGTTCGATGTAAGGCCCGAATGAAATTCTTGGCCAAACCATCGACATTTTTGATTCATGGTTGTTTATGAAGTTTGATGCATGAGTTATGCTTGATTAAAGATTGGGTTAGTAAAAAAAATAGCTGGGATTGAAACTTTCTAGGGTTAAGCTATGTTCTCTAAAAAAAGTGAAGCTGGGACGATGGGTTCGAATTGAGAATACTTTTTCGCATTTGCGACTTCGCAATTGCGAGAAAGTGATCGCAATTGCGAAACATCTGCATTAGTGTTCTTCGCAATTGCGAAGATTTTGTCGCAATTATCAGCTCTGCAGACTTCGCAATTGCGATGGTCTGCTTCGCAATTCCCAGCTCTGCAGGCTTCACAATTGCGAAGAAATCCTGGGAAATGCGATATCAGAGAGTGCCCACCTGAAAATTTGGAAAACCTTAAAATTTTTCTAAGTCTGAGTTTTGACTGTCCAATCATTCTTTTGGCATATTTGCTTCATTTTGCACTATTCTTCATAGCCATGCCATGTTTTCACTTTTCTCACTTTTGACAGGTACTATAATTGAACAATGAGCACAAACCCCGAAGGATCATCGAGTGACAACCCTGTGGATGAAGAGCAGGCATTTGATCAACACCGATTTCTGTCAGTGGAGTGCCAAGGACGATACTATGCCTAGCTGATCTCGAAGAAGTTACTCCCGGAGAGTGGTATAGAGATGGACAATGTCCTGGAACGCCTTCCAGAATTCCATCAAAGGTTGGTAACAATGGGATGGAACTGTTTTGCTCCCGAACCTTGCTGTGCAAATGAGCAATGGGTGAGGGAGTTTTACTTAAATCTCCCGGCTATCAGGTTGAAGAAGCCACAGATGAGAATTCGAGGCAAGGTGGTGCGATTTGGGGCTGAAGATATCAATGCTTTCTATCACTTGCAAAACCATGACATGGGTCCATTCAAAGAGAAAGATTGTGCTTCAGGAGAGTGGCTGGTGTCGAAACTATGTTCGGGTGCAGATGTTCCATGGGCAGCTGAAAAGAGGGGGATCACCTCAAAAGAATTCATTGCGGAGGCAGAGATATGGCTGGCCATTATATGCAGTCGCATCTCCCCTGTGTCAAACATTTGGAATATCCCTGTTACTCGAGCTCAAATGATAGCTTGCATTCTTGATGACATCCAGCTAAATGTGGGCGAGATCTTCATCAATGATCTGAGAGAGTACCGGATTCAAAACGGCCCTTCTTTGATATTTCCATCACTCATCACCAAGTTGTGCCAACTAGCTGGAGTGGAAGAAGCTCCAGGGGACAATTGGGTAGATCCGGGGAAGCCTATACATCCTTTGAAGAAAAGAGGAGAGGGTGGAGCAGTGAAAGCAAAAAAAGGAAGCTGGGCTCTTCTTCTCAGGTTGATCCGAGCAGTCAGCCGTCATCCTCTGCAGCAGGACCATTTGCTGTGCTTGGCAAGGAGATGCGAGTGATTCGCGAGCTAGTGGTTGGTCTTCCCCAGGGACCTGGGGAGACATCTGAGGGACCTATAGGTATCAAAGAAAGACTTTCAGAAGTACATTGAAGATCAAAAGAAGCAGGGAGATCACCTCAAAGCAATAGAGAAAGCGTACACTGAGCTAGCCAAAAGGCATGGTACATTGAGCACCTCATTGGACACCCTGGAGAAGTCCCACACCCAAATGGTCAAAAGGGAGAAGAAACGAGATAAATTCTTCACTCGCATGTGGAAGGGTGTCAAGGGGCTATGGAAGGTCCTCAAGCCTTAGGACCGGTTACCATCGAGCAGGGCGGTGAAGGATGATGAGATTCCAGTTGAGTGGCCCGAGGAGGAAGGAGATGAGGAGGATTAAGACTCAGATAGCGAGGAGAGCAGTTGATGCAGTATTCAGGGAGCACTTTCCTTCATTTTTACTCTATCATGTTCTGTTGCATTGGGGACAATGCAACATCTTTGGTTGGGGGTGGCTTCTTGTATAACTGTTGTTTTGGCGGATTGGTATAGTAGTTACTTTCATGATGTTCTTAGTATACTTTCATGTCATGTGTGATATTAGTTGGTGTATCTGTGTTTGTTTTCATGTCGTTATTAGTATATTTTCATGTGATATGTGATAGTCGTATGTTTAGTTACTTAATTTTTATTAGCTTCTTAATTTTTGTTTATATATAGTATGTTATAGGATAGTGGCAATATCCTTGGTTTTCTTTATACCACGGTTCTTTTTCCAAGGATGCCAATTTTCTTCTTGAACCGGGTAATATTTTGTTGACTTTTCCCGATGATGGATAGATTGACAACTTTCTTAAGGGAATTAGTCTTGTAATTAGGAGTAGCTTTTGTTAAAATTAGAAAAATAAATGGTTTGAGTTAGGATTTGTGTCCATTGGCCTAGTTGTGTCTTGCTTGGTACCAACATAATTTAAACCTCGGCATATAAATTTTTAGTTGAAAAAAAAAAGAAAAATGATTGAAGTAAAGATGTCATGACTTTTAGACTCAATTTTTGGCTCTTTGACTCACTAAATAGTGTCATTTATGCTATATGTGACCTCTTTGAGTCATTTGTTTCAATTGGATTTTGGATTTGTATTCCACTTGAGTTATCATGTGCCATGTGTGGTGAGATTTATTTGTGAGTTCTTTTGTAGTACTTGTGGTCTAGAACTTGCCCAGAATGTGCTTCAAGGAAAAATCATAGACTAACTTGGTTTAAAAAATGATATTAGGCCTTCCTTGGGCCGCTATCATGCCTTAAAAATTCTTACCCTTAAATATTTTCCCTAGTCAACCCATTTTGAGCCTTTAACCTTATTCTTTGGAAACTATATTACAAGATTAAATCCTTTGTTCTTAATTGATCTAGCTTTTGGCACACTACCTCCCTAAGTACTTTGAAAATATAAGCATAGGCTAAAAGCCTAAGTTTGGAGGTGAAGGTTGGAAAAATTGTGATATGAAAGTTGCTTGAAAATGGTGGAAGGTAAAAAAAAAAATGAAACCTTCATGGTTTTTGAAAATAAACAATAGAGAGAAAAGGAAAGAAAAGAAAAAAAATAGAATAAAATGATAAGAATTTGTGAAAAACAAAAGGAAGACTAGGAGTGAAATGAAAAAGCGAAGAAAGGATGGAAAATATTTCTTTGAAGGAAGGTGACTTTAATTGTAAATATTGTAGTGCTTTGGGAGGTTTTGAGTCACTTTAACCAAAATTTTGCCTTATCTTAACCAAAAGCCTAAACTACAACCCTTAAGTCCTAATTGATTTTGAGCCAAGTTATCTACATTAGTGGAGGAATAAATGAAGGGCAAGCCTATGGTACTACTTGTATGCATTTGAACATCTTTTTGAGAGAGAGTTAATTCTTTCCATTTAATATCCCATTTTTGTTTGAATTTAAGATTTATGAGTATGGGATCCTCTCTTAAATGTGAGGGCACATGAGATTTGAGTTGTGAATTTAATCCCATTTTCAATTGGAAAGAATGACCAAAGAAAGTTGATTGTGATGAAGAGGAAAATTTTGAAGCTTTAGTGTCATGACTTGATTGTTACGTTGACTTGCATTAGTGTTTGAGCACTTGAAGCATAATGAATTTTATGTGAAGTGCTTGATAATTCATATGCCTTGGAGTAATTGTTGGTACCAATCGAAGTCATGCATTTGTGCTTAAAGTAGACTTTCTTTTTGGCTTGGCATTATGTAGATGCATTGTTGAGTTAACCACTTGGGAAGAGATTTAGTTGCTCGTGTTGCTT
This sequence comes from Nicotiana noctiflora, assembly GCA_032618575.1. Lineage (NCBI taxonomy): Eukaryota > Viridiplantae > Streptophyta > Magnoliopsida > Solanales > Solanaceae > Nicotiana > Nicotiana noctiflora. The sequence goes on along the minus strand of JASVEL010011305.1, from coordinate 50,009 downwards.
GAGGACAAGCAATAGTTCAAGTTTGGGGGTGTGATGAGTTGGTATTTTACCAACTTATCTTGTCTTTAAATCTATACTTTTACAATGTTTGAGCAATAAAATCGTGTATTTGATGCCATTTACTTCTATTTTACAGGTTGTATATGATTTAGAAGTAATAGTGAAGAAACCAAGTGAAAACAAGTCAAAAGGAACCAAAAAAAGAGAGAAAATCTGGGCAGTGGCTTCAGTGGTCGCAAATGCGACAAGTCTTTCGCAATTGCAAAGTCAACAGAAAAAGTCAAGAGTTGCAAATGCAAAGAGTACTTCGCAAATGCGAAGTCAACAGAAAAAGACAAGCATCGCAAATGCGAAAAGCACTTCGCAAATGCGAAGTCAACTGAAGCAGTCAACCTTCGCAAATGCGAAGAGGTCTTCGCAAATGCGAACTTGGGCAAGATGGGCATAGTTCGCAATTGCGATCATATGTTTGCAATTGCGAAGATTGGGCTTCAGTTCTAGGCAATATTGGAATTTCACAAATCTTGAACCCAAATCATTTTTGTACTCGTCCAAACAGACATTGTAAAGATATTTGGCTTATTTTCAGTCTCCATAGACTAGAGAGAACAAGTTTGGAGGCTAGGGTTTTGCACACACACTTGGGTCTTGAAGATTAAAGCTTGTGGTTAAGGATTTCTTACCCATTTATGTTTATTTCTTCATTTCCTTGCTTTGTATTGAATATTAAGTGTGTAATATTTATTTCCAACAATTGAATCTTGTTTATGGGAATATTCATATTTAAAATGTGGATTACATACCTTGTTGTGCTTATGTATTGAATGATTTTTCTATACTTATGAGTTGAGTTATTGTTATTTTAATTATTCTTGTTCTAAAGTGTTTCCAAAGGGATTAGCTAACCCTAGGACTCGCCCATTAACTCCGAGTTAATTTTGGGAAAGATAATTTGGGGTTGGGAAATATTAATTAACAAGAACTTGAGGCGTTAACCCTCATTTTATAGATTCTACCTAGGGATAGGATTGAACTACTTGTAGCCATTCCAGGTGTGCTTAATTTTCTAATTGTGATTAGGTATAATTCAATTAGGAAGTCTTGTTAGTCTTCGGAAGAAGCTAATTAAGAATTATTATCCGTGGCTAATTAACATAAGCTCGCTCCTATTTGTAGAATCATAAAATACATTGGATATTTACTTGAGTGTAATTCCCGATGCATTCATATTTGTAGCCAGTGATCATTTTATTTGATTTCTAGGTTAGTTTACATTTCCGCATTCAAACACTTCCAAAACCCAAATCTTTAGTGTTTGGCATTGCGTGACTAGCGATAATTTTACATTCCTAATTGCCTACACATTATTCTCTGTGGGATTCGACCCCGACTCATAGTTGGGTTAATTATATTGTGTACGACCGTGTCTATTGCTTTTTAGTAGTAGAATTGGACATTACCAGCTGTAAATAGCCAAGTGTTGCGAGGAAAATGAAGTCACTTAGCATAAAACATTCTTCAATGTTGCTTTACATAAAACATTTTTCAATTGTTGCAAACACCTTCCAAGCCCTTTCAGAATATATAAAGATAGGGATATGGTTATGTGCTAAAATAGGTTACAATAAAAAACCTTGTATATTTTATATAAAAAATCTGTTACAAGAAAAATAGTTGCGAGAAAGTTATAGATGTATTCTAACACATGTAATAGTCAAAGTTTATGAATAAAAACTTCTCACAATAGACGCATACAAAACATGTATATTCCTATTTCTTTCGTCGTACTATAACACCATTATGAAGTTGAGACGTTTTCTTCATTACGTGTCTATAAAATAAAAGGGCCCTCTTTTACAAACTTTCATGTTGATATTCCATGAAAATAATCATGAAAGCATTTTCAAAGGATAAAAATGCAAAGCTATTCTACAAGTCCTAAACACGAAAATAGGTAAGAATAGAACACAAAGAGGTATTAATTAAAAACCTCTAAACATACAAGACTAAAGGAAAAGGAAACTTAGTCATTAACATGTAATTGTCTTTAAACAAATGCCCTATTATGGAAATTGGGGACTTCACCAGAAAAATCCTTTAAAGTAACTAAAGGATTATACCACCAAACATAAAAAAAGAAGGAAAAGACTGAACCATTTCTAACTGGTTACTAGAGGAGTTGGAACATCAGAAGTTACAATAGGAGCAGTTTCAACCAAGCTTGGGGTATTAATATCATCAAGGGAAGAAGTAGCCACGGGAACCTCAAATCCCATAGGCTGTGTTGAAAATGATTCACCCTCGGTCACTTAAAAAACCACTTTAGTTGCTCCAGTAATAGCTTCACAATCCACCGGCTCTGTTGCTTCAGGAGTTTCACATGTTGAAGAAAAAATATCAATTGGTTGCTCAGGAGTGTCAACAGGTTGGTTATTCTTTTCAATCGCATCTAAGGTTTTGGCTAACTCAGATTGTAAGTTAAAATTTTCTTGAGTAGCCTCCAATAAAGTATCATGGCACGATCTTAGAAAAGCCCAATTGACCTCATAATTGAAATTCTCTGCAAGAGAATTATATTCCTTCTCCAAGTTTTCATAATCCTTTTCCCATATAGCAAGGGAGTTTTTCATTAACTCTTGCTCAGCTAGTTTGGAATTAAGGGAAGTCTTGATTGTGGTGTTGGAATTCCCCAAAGCGCAAACTTTATTTGAGGAAAGCTTCAAGTCAACCCGAGTTTGATTCAAGCTCTGCTCCAGCTCTCTGGCATATTCTTCTTTTTTTCTTCATAAGTGCTTTAAGCCCCTTGATTTATTCATTAGCCCTTGACAACAATTCACTCAAAGTATCTTTATCCTTTTTGACCTGAATTAAGGCGGCCTAGGAGATCCCTAAGTCAGCGAATAAAGTACGATTTTGTTGTTCCAAATGGGCTTTATCATCTCGTAGTTCATCAATGCTCATTAAAGCACCTTCATATTGTTCCTTCCAATTTTGAGCCTCAAGCTGAGCTTCTTCAATGGCTTTTGTAGACTCCCAAGCTTTTCTTTCCAAAGAAGTAACCCTTCCCATTAGCCCAGTACCAATCAGGTTAGCCTACAAATATAAGACACAAAAATAAGAACCTAAAGTAAAAGGAAAGCGAATACCCAAATTAAAAGAAGTTACCTTCAAGGTTGAATGAACTATGTCATTTATCAAAGTCAAGCAACTATGGCTTTGCATCTTTCTCCTCTCTATATCTCCAATTAAAGGCTCAAGCCAAACATCAACACTACCATTCTTCCTCAAAAGGCTATGAGTAGCAGGTACTTCAAGTGTGACTTTTCTCATAGCCATACCTCTGTTACTCGGGCTAGTTTCCGAATGCACGACATAGGAGGAAGGGGCAGTGAAAGGAGGAGTAGTAGAAGAGGTAAAAATGGCAGGAGGTGCGGTATCCAAAGCAGGTGCAGAAGTAGGTACGAGAGTAAAAATAGAAACAGAAGGAGTAGACACGGGAGCTGACATTGGTACGGGAATGGAAGCACTCACCATAACACTCACCATAAGCGAAGGAGTAAAAGAAGTCAACACAGGATCAGAAACACTTACAGTTGGAGATGATATAAAAGAGATAGGAGAAATTGGAATTAAGGAAGACAAGGGGATTTAATTTAGAATAGGACCAGGCTTTCCACCTTCGAAATCACCAACAGAGAGACAGTGAACAGATTCACTAAGGTCTTATGGTGCACTATCTTTATCAATTAGAACAGGCTCGGTAGAGGAGGCACGAGCAGGAGTATCTTCAATCTCACTCTCCACAATAACACGTCTCCTTGCTCTTGGCCTAGATATCGGCGAGGTACCACCTTCTTCCTCATTATCAGCATCAACTGCTAATGCATTTCTCTTTGATACTAACAAAGCCTTAGTCTTGTCCAAACCAAGAGAAACGTTGGCAGCAGTGCGTATAGCCAAAGCTACCTCAGGCACCATCCCTCTCATGCCAAACCCTGATATAAAAAAAGGGGAGATGAATTCTGTTTTATAAAAAATTGGGTTTACCGTATGTATTTAAAATAAAAATATACATACCATGTGTTTTCACTTTCCAATCATGAAGAGAAGAAATAGATTTCCAAGTTCTTTCCTCTCTGGGAGCAGCTTTCAAAATTGAATCTACCCAACGACGAAAGTTAGGAATAGGCTCCACGTCTCCCATGGTTGCTACAAAAAACCAAAAAGGGATGAGATTATAGAGGAAATCAAAATCTCTAAAAATAGACATGGAAAAGTAAATAGAATCTTAAGTGCAAAGTTCCACTTCTCAAGGAAGGGAATGTTTGTTTCACCCAACAAATCCATTGTGCGAACAACAATGTAACGAAGATACCATCCACGATCATTGACATCATCAAGGTTTACCAAAACTTTTTTACTCCACACAGTTAAGGTGAAGAACCCATGACACATCAGGTTGGGATGGTATAAATGAATAAGATGAGCTAAAGTAAAGTCGATTTTGGCTTTTGTAGATAAAAATATCAAACAAGACACTGCCCTCCATACTAACGGACCAACTTGACCTAATCAGATGTTGAAGAAATGACAGAAATCAAGGATAACTAGGTCTATGACAGGCTTTAACCCCCAAGTAAAGGGATAGGTATAAACAAAAGAGTACCCATTTCTAAAAGAAGAAATCCTCTAATTTAGAGCAGGAATTGGCATGCGAAGACTCTCTTTCCAATTACAATCTTTCTTGATAGTTGGGATTGAAAGCCCAGTTATAAGAGAAGGGTAAGCATCAATTTTTTCCAGTTTTCAACTTGTTTCTGAAGAGACGTTATATTACCCCCAAAAGATAAATCATTTGGTACAATATCTTCAAGTAAGATTTCCTGAGAAGGGTCAGAAATCTCTTTACCTTCAGAAGAAGGGGTTTTGGAGGAAGAACCTTTGACGCTTGGATTCGGAGAGGGAGAAGCATAACCGGTTGAACCTCTACGTGTGGATCTTAAATTTCGAAGCATTCTCCCTTTGCCTCTATTGTGCCTAATCGGAGTAGGTGCATTGGGAAATTGGCCAAGAATTGGAACTTTTTTTAGGGTTGGGGTGTGAAGATGTCATTGTTGGATGAATTTTTACAGAGGAAAAGTAAAAGGAAGCAAGAAATCACTTGATAAAGAAGATAACTGAGGAAGAAGGAATCGAAAGTGTATATGGAAGCAACTGACGAACTAAGAAGTATAATGATGAAAAGACTGTATTAAAGAGAACTGTCACTTCATGAAAAGAAAGGTTGAAGAAGCCTAGAAAGAAGGAAGTAGAATTGTAGAGCTAAATCAGAAGATGACACGTGTAAGAAGCATTAAAAGAACAAGACAATTGAGGCGTCAGCATTGATTACGACAAAAATACCAATTCCACTTCTCAATTATTTAATTGATAAATAAAAGTAAAGTGGGGGACTATCTGTATTGGGAAAAAGTTTTTATGATGTGGCATGACACATGAATCGGTCAAAGGGTCAATGGACAATAAGTAAGTGAAAGACGCGAGAAGAAGAATTAGGTACAAGGCGTAATTCAGATACGAGTCATGTAAATATTTAGAGCGAAGTGGGATGCAATTCTAATGACAAAAGATACAGAAAGCAGTTTAGACACGTATCTCGTATCAATTCAAGACATTTAAGGCCAACAGATTAAAAAACATTTAAAACATGGATCTGAAGACAAAAAGGAGTCCAAATTCAAGTATTAAAGTACCTGATACGTTAGAAAACATGTATTTAATAGGAATGATTGTGCAACAACTTATTTAATAATATTTATTACTCATAATTGTCTCATTAAAGCTTAGGTATCAGTCCTTTACATAGAATTAGCTATAAATGGAGAAAGTCTCATCATCTGTAAGGATATGATTCACTACTAACATTATATTGAAATACAATTGTCTTTGCTGTTTATTCTTATTATTGAAAGCCTATTATATTTTTTGGTCTCTCGATTATGAGTAATCCGATTTCCTATCTTATATTCTAAGTTTGACCTATTTATCATATTTTGGTTAAACACTCTCCTTAAAAAATAATTGAATACTTTAAATAAGTGATAATACTCTAACCTCTCGAAGGCACTTCCATACCTATGAGGACACGATCTGAATCACATGCTTCTCTGACCCACACCTTTCCAGACATCTGCTTCAATATATCTAATTCTATGATAATGGTTAAGTTTAGGCAGGACATATTACATCTTTAGCTTACCGAGGATGTTACCCTTAGTATAAAGGTACGGAGGTCGAGTATTAGGGTAGGAGGGTAGTGGTAATCGACCGTTCTTCTTTTCCATACCATCAGTATCAGTACGTAGTCTCATATTTTCCTCTTTTAGATTTCTAGCTACATGTTGTTTCTCTTTCTTCATTAGTCTTTACTTTGCTGCTGGTAGTTGTTACGACTTCTTTCATGGATTTGTTGTTGTTACTGTTTCTTTTCATGGCTTCTATATTACCATATTCCTTTTTCGTTATTGTTATGCTTATGCTTTCCGTGAGTCGAGGGTTTGTTGAAAATAACCTTTCTACCTCCACAAAGGTAGGGGTTAGGTCTGTGTGCACTCTACCCTCTCCAGACCCTAAAACAACAACAACAACTACCCTGTAAAGTCCCACATAGTGGGATCTGGGCAGGGTAATGTATACGTAGACCTTACCTCTGCCCCGATAGACTCTCGACTCATAAAGATGAAAATAAAGTATGAAAAAAAAATAAGAGGAGACCTCTCCGGACCCTATTATGTAGAATTACATTGGGTATGTTGATTCAATTTCTTAAGAATGTATGCAGACTAGCAAAGTTATTCTCGTGAACTCTGATAAGCAGTTGATTGAAATATCATATTCGTTCTCTTTCCTCTTGCTCTCTCCCTAAAAAATTGTAGGAGTTCATCTTTAATACGTTTAACTTGGTTCAAGTCCTAATCTATCTTCTGGTGTGGTCTTGCTAGCTTATACATTTCTTCCCTTTTCTTGGTTCCTTAACTTCTGGTACTGGTTGATTAAGGCTTTACCCCACACTTATTTAGTCGTCTTTTTAGCTTTTGTTGTCATTCTCTTGTGCTCTTTATAGATTTTTCCATCTTCTATTGTTAACTTTTTTCACCGCCACTATTTGTGTTTGAAAGTTCTATTTACCATTTTTGACAAATTTCACAGTTGGACACTGAAAATGCAAATCTTCTCATAATAAAATCATAGTGTTTGTTTCTACTATCGTTGAATCTCTAGTGTAAACTTTAGAGGCATTGATTAATTTTATAGGTACACTCAAATTATTGTTTGATGTTTAAGGTTCACAACCACTCTTTAGATGTACGTATAGAGTCATTCCCATCATTAGTGTGAAACGAGATAAATTTTATTGGTATCAAGCTTCCATTGAGAACATAAATGTGTTTGAACTTGGCGTTCTTCTTCTCAAGTTGATAACCAAAGAGGAGCGCAAGTGGAAGGACAAGTATCATCCAAGTTATTATATTGAAAAGTTAAATCGAAGATCCATCGTTCATGAAAGCTTTGAGATAGATACAGATAATGGCACGACAATTACACAACTTATACAATCATGCATGTGCCGTGCGGCTGGTGAACGTCCGCATATAGACACTATCTTTGTTCCATTGGTAAGCATAGCTGGGTTTAGTCTAACTGTGTCAGGTTCATATCCATGGATTGATTCTCTCTAGTTAACTAATGTAAAACATCTCAAAAATTACTATCAATCGCTTATGTCACTTGTATAGCTGATGACTATAATGCTTAGATGTATAAATGACACCAGGTAGCCACTCTAAAGGGCGGCTATTTAGGAATTAGCCGGTGCGTCCTGAATTTCTTTTTGTCGGTTCAATTTTTTGGCTATCAATTCTTTCTCATTAAATATATGCAGCTGAAACAAATGCTTGATGTGATTCATATAGTGCCCTCTTCTCTCTTTATCCATTGAGGTTATCTTTATTTTTTGGTTTACTTAGAATGAAACAAAATAAACAAAACGGGTCTTGGTTTAAACTTACTCCAACACAGATACCATTTTCGTTGTTATGCTTAAGGTTCCCTATTGTCCTAATTGTCTTAGTTTTCCTTATTTTTTGCAGTTCCATTTTCTATTTTTTTTTCATTTCTATATAAATTATCATCAATTATAAATAAATTTTAGTTGGAAAGAGACTAAATTCCGTATAAATAATATGTGGTCATGATATCAAAGTTTTGACGATGAAAATTGTTTTAAAACATTAATAAGGAATATCAAAGTTTTGACCATGAAAATTGTTTTAAAACATTGATAAGGCATAAGAAAATACAAATTAGTAGAGTATTCTTTTTTGTAGTACGTTAGAAGAAATGCAAGACAAAATGCAACTCCACTTCGGTTCCATTTCCCCAATTTCAAAATTAAAAGTCAATCCCGAGAGTGTTTGGTGTGAAAGGAAAATATTTTTCATGTTTGGTTGGTTTAAATATTTTGAAAAATATTTTTCTCATCATTCATTTTTTACCAATTGGAGAAAAATATTTTCCCTATCAAATGAGAGAATATTTTCTAAAACGCTTTTTCAACATTCTCCACCCTATTCCTCATGCACACCAACCCACCCTCACCCATCCCACCCCCAAACCACCCCAAACCTGTGACGACCCGGCCCGTCGTCACGGAAATTACCACCCCGTTATGTTGTAAATGCATGTTTTATGATTTTATATCAGTGTTAGAGTCTATCGGGTGAGTTAGAAGTAAATTGGATTGAAAATGAAACAAATAGCATGTTCGAAGAAAGCTTGAATATGAAAAGTCAACCAAGAGTTGACTATTGAGTTAGAGTGCTCGGAATCGGATTCTGATGATTCGACTCGTTCCAGGGGATCATTTATGACTTAGGAGAACAATCGGAATTGAATTCGGAGGTCCGGTGTAGTTTTAGGCTTGAATTGGCGAAAGTTGATTTTTGGCGAAAACCGGATGGTAGGCGATATTTTGATCCGGGGGTCGGAATGGAATTCCAACAATTTCTGTAGCTTTGTTATGTGATTTTGGATGTGTCCGCAAATTTTCAGGTCATTCGGACATCGTTTGATCGGGTTTTGGATTGAATGTTAGTTTTGAAAGTTTTGAAGAAACTTAGGCTTGAATCCGTGAGTAAATGGAGATTTTGATGTTTAGTATGGTATTTTTATGGTTGGAACAAGTTCGTATCATGTTTTGGAGTATGTTGGTGGTTTTCGTTGGGGTCCCGGGGGTCTCGGGATGAATCCGGGGGTCCAAACGGACCATTTTTGGAAGAAAAGAGAAAGCTGATTGTTGTCATAAACGCAGCAGGCATTTGCTCTCCGCGATCGCGGGGAGGGGGATGCGATCGCGTAGAACTGGAGGCTAGGGCATCGCGATCGCAGGGTAACAGGTCGCGATCGCGTAGAATTAAACGGGTGCACATCGCGATCGCAGGACCATCTACGCGATCGCGTAGAAGAAGAAGTTCTGGCAGTGAATTTAATCCAGAAACAGAGAACGCCATTTTTGAGTTCTAGAGAGAGAAACTCACGGGAATTGTTGGTAATTCATCGGGGATTCGTCGGAGGTAAGTTTTGTGGCTTAATTACATCATTTTAACATGAAATCATGGGTTAAATTTCTGTAAATGGAAGATTAAAGGTGGGTTTGAGCCCTAGGCCTAAATTTAAGAAAAACACTGATTTGAGTGGGTAAATGGAGTCCGATTTTGGTAAATGTTATATGCCTAGACTCGTATCGAGATGAGGATTCCGAATATGTGATTTTTGTAATTTTTCGACAAGTGTGCCAAAAGTCGGGTTTTGACAACTTGTGGGTTTTGATATAAATTGGGTTATTTCGAATGAATTTCGTGAAATTAGCGTATATTGATGCATTCCCTATGATTTTGAGCAGATTTGGCACCCGAGGAGATTGATTTGCGAGGCAAGCGCAAGGCGGATTGAAGCTTCTACCGGTTCGAGGTAAGTGGTAGTAGTAAACAATGTACTGAAGGTTTGAAACCCCGTACTAGCACTTCACAGTGCTATATTGAGATGAGACACACGTTCTATGACGGGCGTGGTGACATTGTGATTGGGGGTTCGGACTTAGTCCTTCCCGGCTAATAAAATACTGTGTTGTATGACTGTTATTGAGATTATAACTGTACAATTGGGCTAATAGCCACGTTTGGGGCCTTGTGCCGATCTGTAGAGCATTAGGGCACCTATAGAGCTAGGTGACCCTTATATCATGTTGGAAACATACACTCAACCGTAGCTCTAGCTGTATAGCATAATAAGAGCCCGTACTAGATGTGTACATTGAGAGAGATTATCTAGGGTGAAATTCCCTGTTCTAGCTGAGTGGGCCTGAAAGGCCAAGTCTATACCGATTGAGATGAGATAGGGTCAAGGACCCACTATGAGATGTTATATTGGGCCTGAGAGGCCAAGCACATATTGACTGGGATAGGGTCGAGGACCCGTTATGAGGTATTATATATATATATATACCTATATTGGATCGGGCTGCACGCCGCAGCAGGATATATATTGGATCGGACTGCACGCCGCAGTAATATACATGTAACATACATGTGGGACGGACTGCACGCCGCAGTATTATTGCGCTTGGGCTGTAGGAGCCCCTTCGGAGTCTGAGTCTGCACACATTCTCAGTGAGCACTGCTGTATATGATGGGATCGGGCTGCACGCCGTAGCAGTATAGAAATATATACATATATATATTGGATCGGACTACACGCCGCAGTAATATTTGTGTGGATCGTGCTGCACGCTGCAGTATTATAGTGCTTGGGCCTAGGGAGCCCCTCCGAAGTCTGTATACACCCCCAGTGAGCGCCGTCGACGTTAAATGGAGCGGGCTGCGCGCCGCAGCGGTATATGTATTGGAGCGGGCTGCACGCCGCAGCATTATACTTAATCATACCCTACTATCTACTTAAATACTTGTACATTATAGACATAAGTATGTGTCTTTATATGTTGAGATGGCCGTACACCGTAGGGGTACGAGTGAGGGTTAGTTCAGTGTGGAATCTTGTAGAGATAAACGTAGATTGGAGGTTAGAGCACTACTATAGTGATGACGTACCTGTGAGGGTTGCCTTAGAACTGCTAAGTGATAGCGCATGATTTCTTACCTTCAGTTATTATTTATTATTGTTACTCACTGAGTTGAAATATACTCACCCCACTCCCCTGCACTTTCTGTGCAGATCCACAGGGTGCCCGAGAGCAGTTGAGACATTGTAGCTGCTGATCCTTGTCTACTTTTGCGGAGATTACTAGGTAGCTGCCAGCGTCCGCAGAGCTTGTTTTCTCCTTCTTTATCATCTTGTTGATTTCCTATTTGCCTAGACTTGGTTGTATTAGGATGCTATTCTGTAGAGGCTCAGTCTCGTGACACCACGATATATTTGGGACCGCAGTTTGTATGTTTTACGTTCCGGTTATCACCTGATATGATTATTTATTGTTTAAGTTTAATTTCTTTATAATTGGCTGGTTTAAGGGATAATATGGTTGGGCTTGCCTAGCATTGTGTTGGGCGCCATCACGACCAGGGTTTGGGTCGTGACAAGTTGGTATCAGAGCCTAGGTTAATAGGTCTCGCGAGTCATGAGCCGGTTGGTAGAGTCTCGTGGATCGGTGCGGGGACGCCTGTACTTATCCTCGGGAGGCTGCAAACCTTTTTAGGAAAAGTTTCAATTCTTGGAATTCTTGTCGTGCGATTACTTTTGACTTGAGCTGAACTTTGACATTCTATTCTCTCGCGGATGGCGAGAACTCGAGCTTCTGGACGTGGAGGACGACCACCACTACCACCTGCTAGAGGCTGAGGACGCGGTCGTGGTCGTGGCGGAGTTAGGGCAGCTAAGGCAGTACCAGCTGACCCACAGCCCCCAGTTGCAGAGGTGCCAACAGCACCAGATCAGGCACTAGCTGTGCCCATTGTCATTCCGGGTCTACAGGAGACCCTGGCTCAGATACTAGCAGTTTGCACTGGCCTGGCACAGGCGGTTTCAGTTACTACTGCGGCAGCTGCATCAAGGATCGGGGGTGGTCATCAGACCCCCGCAGTACGCACTCCAGAGTCAGCAGTGTAGGGCATACAGACACCAGAGGTTCCTCCAGTTCAGCCTATGGTTCCGGTTCAGCCAGCAGATCAGGTTCAGGGGGACAGGGTCACAGCTATGACAGACGATGAGCAGCGTCGTCTCGAGAGATTCACCAGGTTATCTCCTCCAGTGTTCACAGGAGCTCCGGGCGAGGACGCCCAAGGTTTCCTGGACAAGTGTCGTCGGATGCTTCGTACGGCAGGGATCTTGGAGTCTAGTGGGGTATCTTTCACTACCTTTCAGTTTCAGGGGCCAGCCTTCACTTGGTGGGAGGCTTATGAGCGCCGCAGGCCGGCAGGGGCAGCACCACTATCATGGCCGGAGTTCTCCACTATGTTCTTGGAGAAATGGGTGCCTCGATCTCAGAGAGAGGAGATGCGTAGGCAGTTTGAGTGTCTCCGTCAAGGGGACATGTCAGTGTCAGAGTATGAGATCAGGTTTACAGAGTTGTCCAGATATGCACCGTGGTTGGTTCATTCCGACGGAGAGAGGATTGGGCGCTTCGTGGACGGCCTCATTTATCCCATTCGTATTCCGATGACTCGGGAGAGGGTTTTGAGTCGTACATTTGAGGATGCTGTGGATATTGCTCGCGAGATAGAGACAGATCGTCGGAGGGAGCGGGATGAGAGGGAGGCCAAGAGGCCTCGAGGAGCAGCTAGTTCCAATGGCACTCGGACCAGAGGCCAGAGTCAGCAGAGCCGAGGTCGCTCTTTCAGGTCTTCGCAGTCGGGTCGCTCGGATCGTCGCTGATGGTCTCCTAGACAGGGTTATCAGGGTTCGCACCAGAGCCAGCCATCTCTCGGTGCCATGCCAGCTCAGAGTTCTTCACAGGCCCCATCCGCTCAGGGTTCATCTCGGCCTAGTTCATCAGCTGGCCACTCCAGCACCAGAGGTCCTTATCAGTCTCAGTACCCGGCACCGGGGAGTTGCTACGAGTACGGAGAGTTTGGGCACCACCGTAGGGAGTGTCCCCGTCTTGTTTCCAGATCTTATCAGCAGAGGGGGCAGCCCTCGTCATCTGGTCCTTCTACTTCAGCACCCGCCCCGCCAGCTAGGGGTGAGAGTCAAACAGCTAGGGGTCGCTCTCGAGGGGGAGGCCGATCAGGCGGACAGGCTAGATGCTATGCTTTTCAGGGCCGATCTGAGGCCGTTGCTTCTGATGCTGTCATTACAGGTATTATTTCAGTCTGCCACAGAGATGCCTCAGTATTGTTTGATCCCGGTTCTACTTATTCTTATGTGTCTACATATTTTGCTCCTCATTTGGGCACGACCCGAGGGAGTCTTGAGCTGCCAGTGCACGTGTCTACCCCGGTAGGGGATACTATTGTTGTGGACCACGTATACCGGTCCTGTTTGGTCACTATTGGAGGTCTGGAGACCCGAGTAGACCTTTTGCTTCTCAGCATGATTGATTTTGATGTTATATTGGGCATGGACTGGCTATCTCCATGTCATGCTATTTTGGACTGTCATGCTAAGACGGTCACTTTGGCTATGCCGGGCATTCCGAGGATCGAGTGGCGAGGCACGACTGAGTATGTACCTAGCAGGGTAATATCTTTCCTCAAGGCCCAACGAATGGTTGGGAAGGGATGTCTCTCTTATTTAGCATTTGTGCGGGAGGTCGAGGCCCGGACTCCCAGTATTGATTCTGTTCCCATTGTGCGAGACTTTCCTGATGTGTTTCCCTCAGACCTGCCGGGCATGCCGCCGGACAGGGATATTGATTTTGGTATCGATTTGGTGCCGGGTACTCAGCCTATTTCTATTCCTCCGTATCGGATGGCACCAGCTGAGTTGAAGGAATTGAAGGAGCAGCTCCAGGAACTCCTAGATAAGGGGTTCATTCGGCCGAGTGTGTCGCCGTGGGGTGCACCGGTCTTGTTTGTTAAGAAGAAGGACGGATCTATGAGGATGTGTATTGACTATAGGCAGCTAAACAAAGTAACAGTGAAGAATAAGTATCCTCTTCCTCGTATTGATGATTTATTTGATCAGCTCCAGGGAGCTAGGGTGTTCTCGAAGATTGATCTTCGTTCAGGCTACCATCAGCTGAAGATTAGAGAGTCTGACATTGTGAAGACTGCATTCAGGACCAGATATGGTCACTATGAGTTCCTTGTGATATCTTTTGGGCTAACCAACGCCCCAGCAACATTTATGCATCTGATGAACAGTGTATTCAGGCCGTATCTTGATTCATATGTGATCGTATTCATTGATGACATACTAGTCTACTCTCGTAGCGAGGAGGAGCATGCTCGGCACTTGAGTATTGTATTGCAGAGATTGAGAGAGGAGAAGATGTATGCCAATTTCTCCAAATGTGAGTTCCTGGCTTGAGTCCGTGGCATTCTTAGGGCACGTAGTGTCCGTGATGGTATTCGGGTAGATCCGAGGAAGGTCGAGGCGAGTGCAAAGTTGGCCCGGACCGACCTCGATTCTTGAGATCCGTAGCTTTACGGGATTGGCGGGGTATTATCGCCGATTCGTTTAGGGGTTCTCTTCTATTGCTTCACCCTCGACTAGATTGACTCGAAGGGTGTTCCTTTCTTATGGTCCGAGAAGTGCGAGGAGAGCTTTCGAAAGCTCAAGAGCAGCATTGACCACGGCACCGGTCTTGATTCTACCGACGACTTCAGAGTCTTATACTTGTATATTGTGATGCCTCGGGAGTGGCCATTGGTTGTGTGTTGATGCGAGGAGGGTAGGGTCATTGCTTATGCTTCTCGTCGGTTGAAGCCCCACGAGAAGAACTACCCTATTCATGATTTGGAGCTAGCAGACCATAGTTCATGCTTTGAAGATTTGGAGGCATTACTGTATGGTGTCTCCTGTGAGGTGTTCACGGATCATCGCATCCTTCGGCACTTATTCAAACAGAAGGACCTTAATTTGAGACAGCGGAGGTGGTTGGAGTTGCTTAAAGATTATGACATCACTATTTTGTATCATCCGGAAAGGCCAATGTGGTGGCCGATGCCTTGAGTCGGAAGGCGGTTAGCATGGGCAGCCTAGCTTTCATCCCGGTTGGGGAGAGGCCATTTGCTTATGATGTTCAGGCCCTAGCCAATCGGCTAGTGAGATTAGATATTTCGGAGCCGAGTCGAGTGTTGGCTTGTGTTGTTTCTCGATCTTCCTTATATGATCGCATCGGGGAGCGACAGTATGATGACCCACATTTGCTTGTCCTTAAGGACAGAGTGCAGCATAATGATGTTAGAGATGTGACTATCGACAGTGATGGTGTTTCTGAGGATGCAGGGCCGTATATGCGTGCCCAATGTTGATGGTTTGCGGGAGTTGATACTTGAGGAGGCACACGGTTCGCGGTACTCTATTCACCCAGGTGCCGCAAAGATGTACCAAGACTTGAGACAGCACTACTGGTGGAGGAGAATGAAGATGGATATTGTTAGGCATGTAGCTAAGTGCCTCAATTGCCGGCAGGTCAAATATGAGCATCAGAGACCGGGCGGTGTTCTTCAGCGTATGGTTATTCCCGAGTGAAAATGGGAGAGGATCACCATGGATTTTGTTACTGGGCTTCCTCAGACAGCGAGGAAGTTTGATTCCGTATGGGTGATTGTTGATCGGCTGACTAAGTCCGCACATTTCATCCCAGTTAGTACTACTTACTCATCGGAGCGGTTGGCGGCGATCTTTATTCGGGAGATTGTCAGGTTGCATGGGGTCCCAGTGTCTATTATATCTGACAGAGGCACTCAGTTCACTTCTCAGTTTTGGAGAGCATTTCAGCGAGAGATGGGTACGAGGGTTGAGTTGAGTACAGCATTTCACCCCCAGACAGACGGGCAGTCTGAGCGTACTATTCAGATCCTGGAGGATATGTTGCGGGCATGTGTGATTGATTTTGGTGGTTCGTGGGATGAATTCTTACCACTTGCTGAGTTTGCCTACAACAACGGCTACCAGTCGAGTATTCAGATGGCCCCGTACGAGGCATTGTATGGCAGACGGTGTAGATCTCCCGTGGGATGGTTTGAGCCTGGTGAGGATAGACTGATAGGGATTGAGTTAGTTCAGAATGCTCTGGGTAGAGCAAAGTTGATCCGGGAGAGGCTTCGCACGACATAGTCTCGCCAGAAGAGTTATGCAGACCGTAGAGTTCGAGAGTTGTCTTTCATGGTTGGTGATAGAGTATTGTTGAAGGTTTCACCCATGAAGGGTGTCATGAGGTTCGGGAAGAAAGGGAAGTTGAGTCCCAGGTATATTGGTCCTTTTGAGATACTCAGGGAGAGTTGGAGAGGTGGCATATGAGTTGGCCTTGCCGCCCAGCTTATCCAGCGTTCATCCAGTATTCCATGTGTCTATGCTCCGGAAGTACATTGGAGATCCGTCTCATGTATTAGACTTCAGTACCATTCAGCTTGATGGTGATCTATCCTATAATGTGGAGCCTATTGCTATTTTGGGTCGCCAAGTAAGGAAGTTGAGGTCGAAGGAGATTGCATCGGTTAAGGTTCAGTGGAGAGGTCGACCCGTAGAGGAGGCTACTTGGGAGGTTGAGCAGGAGATGCGGAGCAGATACCCTCAGTTATTCGAGACTTCAGGTATGTTTCTTGACCCGCTCGAGGACGAGCGTTTGTTTAAGTTGGGGAGAATGTGACGACCCGGCCCGTCGTCACGGAAATTACCACCCCGTTATGTTGTAAATGCATGTTTTATGATTTTATATCAGTGTTAGAGTCTATCGGGTGAGTTAGAAGTAAATTGGATTGAAAATGAAACAAATAGCATGTTCGAAGAAAGCTTGAATATGAAAAGTCAACCAAGAGTTGACTATTGAGTTAGAGTGCTCGGAATCGGATTCTGATGATTCGACTAGTTCCGGGGGATCATTTATGACTTAGGAGAACAATCGGAATTGAATTCGGAGGTCCGGTGTAGTTTTAGGCTTGAATTGGCGAAAGTTGATTTTTGGCGAAAACCGGATGGTAGGCGATATTTTGATCCGGGGGTCGGAATGGAATTCCGAAAATTTCTGTAGCTTCGTTATGTGATTTTGGATGTGTCCGCAAATTTTCAGGTCATTCGGACATCGTTTGATCGGGTTTTGGATTGAATGTTAGTTTTGAAAGTTTTGAAGAAACTTAGGCTTGAATCCGTGAGTAAATGGAGATTTTGATGTTTAGTATGGTGTTTTTATGGTTGGAACAAGTTCGTATCATGTTTTGGAGTATGTTGGTGGTTTTCGTTGGGGTCCCGGGGGTCTCGGGATGAATCCGGGGGTCCAAACGGACCATTTTTGGAAGAAAAGAGAAAGCTGGTTGCTGTCATAAACGCAGCAGGCATTTGCTCTCCGCGATCGCGGGGAGGGGGATGCGATCGCGTAGAGCTGGAGGCTAGGGCATCGCGATCGCAGGGTAACAGGTCGCGATCGCGTAGAATTAAACGGGTGCACATCGCGATCGCAGGACCATCTACGCGATCGCGTAGAAGAGAAATGGGTCCAGGGAAAAATGTGCTACGCGATCGCAGGAATAAGGACGCGATCGCGTGAAGCCGAGAGATTGTACATCGCGATCGCGTGAGGGAAGTCGCGATCGCGTGAGGCCGAGTTTTTGACCATCGCGATCGCGTGAAGCGAGTCGCGATCGCGTAGAAGAAGAAGTTCTGGCAGTGAATTTAATCCAGAAACAGAGAGTTACGGGTTTCATTCATGAACCCTCCATTTTTGAGTTCTAGAGAGAGAAACTCACGGGAATTGCTGGTAATTCATCGGGGATTTGTCGGAGGTAAGTTTTGTGGCTTAATTACATCATTTTAACATGAAATCATGGGTTAAATTTCTGTAAATGGAAGATTAAAGGTGGGTTTGAGCCCTAGGCCTAAATTTAAGAAAAACACTGATTTGAGTGAGCAAATGGAGTCCGATTTTGGTAAATGTTATATGCCTAGACTCGTATCGAGATGAGGATTCCGAATATGTGATTTTTGTAATTTTTCGACAAGTGTGCCAAAAGTCGGGTTTTGACAACTTGTGGGTTTTGATATAAATTGGGTTATTTCGAATGAATTTCGTGAAATTAGCATATATTGATGCATTCCCTATGATTTTGAGCAGATTTGGCACCCGAGGAGATTGATTTGCGAGGCAAGCGCAAGGCGGATTGAAGCTTCTACCGGTTCGAGGTGAGTGGTAGTAGTAAACAATGTACTGAGAGTTTGAAACCCCGTACTAGCACTTCACAGTGTTATATTGAGATGAGACACGCGTTCTATGACGGGCGTGGTGACATTGTGATTGGGGGTTCGGACTTAGTCCTTCCGGCTAATAGAATACTGTGTTGTATGACTGTTACTGAGATTATAACTGTACAATTAGGCTAATAGCCATGTTTGGGGCCTTGTGCCGATCTGTAGAGCATTAGGGAACCTATAGAGCTAGGTGACCCTTATATCATGTTGGAAACATACACTCAGCCGTAGCTCTAGCTGTATAGCATAATAAGAGCCCGTACTAGATGTGTACATTGAGAGAGATTATCTAGGGTGAAATTTGCTGTTCTAGCTGAGTGGGCCTGAAAGGCCAAGTCTATATTGACTGAGACAGGGTCTAGGACCCACTGTGATATATTATATTGGGCCTGAGAGGCCAAGCTCATATTGATTGGGATAGGGTCGAGGACCCATTATGAGGTATTATATATATATATATACCTATATTGGATCGGGCTGCACGCCGCAGCAGGATATGTATTGGATCGGACTGCACGCCGCAGTAATATACATGTAACATACATGCGGGACGGACTGCACGCCGCAGTATTATTGCGCTTGGGCTGTAGGAGCCCCTTCGGAGTCTGAGTCTGCACACATTCTCAGTGAGCACTGGTGTATATGATGGGATCGGGCTGCACGCCGCAGCAGTATAGAAATATATACATATATATATTGGATCGGACTGCACGCAGCAGTAATATTTGTGTGGATCGTGCTGCACGCCGCAGTATTATAGTGCTTGGGCCTAGGGAGCCCTCCGAAGTCTGTATACACCCCCAGTGAGCGCCGTCGATGTAAAATGGAGCGGGCTGCGCGCCGCAGCGGTATATGTATTGGAGCGGGCTGCACGCCGCAACATTATACTTAATCATACCCTACTATCTACTTAAATACTTATACATTATAGACATAAGTATGTGTCTTTATATGTTGAGATGGCCGTACACCGTAGAGGTACGAGTGAGGGTTGGTTCAGTGTGGAATCTTGTAGAGATAAACGTAGATTGGAGGTTAGAGTACTACTATAGTGATGACATACCTGTGAGGGTTGCCTTAGAACTGCTAAGTGATAGCACAGGATTTCTTACCTTCGGTTATTATTTATTATTGTTACTCACTGAGTTGAAATATACTCACCCCACTCCCCTGCACTTTCTGTGCAGATCCACAGGTGCCCGAGAGCAGTTGAGACATTGTAGCTGCTGATCCTTGTCTACTTTTACGGAGATTACTAGGTAGCTGCCAGCGTCCGCAGAGCTTGTTTTCTCCTTCTTTATCATCTTGTTGATTTCCTATTTGCCTAGGCTTGGTTGTATTAGGATACTATTCTGTAGAGGCTCAGTCTCGTGACACCACGATATGTTTGGGACCGCAGTTTGTATGTTTTACGTTCCGGTTATCACCTGATATGATTATTTACTGTTTAAGTTTAATTTCTTTATAATTGGCTGGTTTAAGGGATAATATGGTTGGGCTTGCCTAGCATTGTGTTGGGCGCCATCACGACCAGGGTTTGGGTCGTGACAAAACCCCACCCCGACCACCTCAACCATCCCAACCTTGCACACCACGCATGCTAAATAGAACTATTATTAAGAGTACTCTCTTTTCGTGTTGTAGATAAACTATGTTTTTTTATTTAACAAAATCACGAGTGTATTCTTTTCATGATATAATAAAAATATTTTCTTTCACTCAACAAAATGAATAATTTCTTTTCATGTTATAGAACAAATATTTTCTTTTTCAACAAAATAAATTATTTTCTTTTTAGTTATCAAGCTCGAATTTTAATGTTGTTCTTGAGCGAAAAAGTAAAGTAACATATTAGTTCCTTTAGGTTAGTATGAATTTTGAAAATAATAATTAAATTCTTGAAAAAACAATAGAGCGGGGGATTTCGGGTTTGGGGGGGGGGAGGGAGGGAGAAATGACCACAGGAAACATGGAGATTTTGGGAAAGGTGGGTTGAGAAGAGTAGCATAAAAAATTATTTTCCTACACTATTGAATAAATTTATAATATTTACAGTTAAGGAAGAATCAATGGACCAACTTTTTCATCAACTAGAAAGATGTCAACTTTGTCAAATAATTAACTTAATCTCGACCCACTTTTGACCTCAGTCCTAGTTAAATATAATAAAACTTTATAACTCTGACTTCAATACTCTACTTATGACTTATGATTTTAACCTTGAACTAAGTAATTATTTTTCTACTAGTGTTGTAGGGTAGTCAAACATAGTAGAATCAACAATTTATCGTATGAAATGGATGAGGAAATATGTTCTTTAATTTTTCTTTTACATATCTCTATATAGTATATACAACTAGTGTAAAACCACAAATCATATCACATTCTATAAGGAGAAATAGTTGATATCAATGAGCTAGGAAGTCAGGTAAGTAGAAAGGTACATGTGCCAACTGGAAACAAATCACAAATAACATATGTAGGAAGAGCAATAATCCTAGAGGGATGAAAGATAAAAGATGTTCTACATGTGCCATGCTTCAGGTTCAATCTACTTTCAGTGTCAAAATTGACCAAGGACCTTATGTGCACTATTAAATTTTTTCTTGACTTCTGTCTTCTACAGGGTCTTTATAGTGGCAAGGTGATGGGGATTGGTAGAGAAACAGATGGTCTTTATATCCTTAGAGAGGCAATAAAACTTGTAGTAGCAGCAGTGATAAAAGAAAACTATAATACAAAGCTATGTCATTCAAGGTTAGGACACCCCTCAATGAAAACAATGCAGCACATTCCCATCTTGAAAAGTTTGGCAGATGAACATGCTCAGCAGGAGTGTCCAGTATGTTCAATGGCAAAACAACACAGGACAACATTTCCAGACAACATAAGTAAGTAATACCGATGGTAGCTCTCAGCTTATACACCTAGATGTTTGGGGCCATTATAAGTAGCCTACATATGATGAAAAATATTACTTTGTCTCAATTGTTGATGACTATAGTATATATACTTGGATATGTTTAATTCAGTTTAAATGTGAAGTGATAGTTGTGCTGACTAGATTCTTTTCAATGATAAGAAACCAATTTGGTATGAATGTTAAAGTTATGAGGTCTGACAATGGTACATAATTTTTCAATTTCAAATGCAGTACTTTATTTTCTTATCTTGGAATAATCCATCAAAGTAGTTGTCCATACGCTCCACAACAAAATGGCATTATGGAAAGGAATCATAGACACATCTTGGAGGTTGCAAAAGCCTTAAAGATTTAGAGTTCAGTCCCAATTAGATTATGGGAAGAGTGTGTTAGAACTGCAGTTTATCTAATTACTAAGCTACCAACTGCAGTCTTCAAAGGCAAGTCACCTTATGAAATGCTTCATGGGAGAACACCAAAGTTGGAACATTTGAGGGTGTTTGTGTTATGCCATTGTTTTTCCAAAGGTACATAAATTTGCAGTAAGATCTAAGATAACAATGTTTATGGGCTATTCAGAAATACAAAAAAGGGTACAGGCTGTATGACCGGGAGTCTAGAACTTTCTTGATAAGCAGAGATGTTTTCTTCAGGAAGACTATTTTTCCTTTCAGGGAAAGGAACTACGGAGAATGAAGATGGTGATCTATTTCTACTGAATTCAATTCCTACAGCAGAAACAAGTCCTCATGCTATAACTTAGATGATGATGACACTCCTCTAGAGGGAGCACATTTGTAGAATACAGTAGATGTTGAGGAAAACCAGGCCAACTCTAAAGAAAATATCAGTTCGAAGAGTACTGACAATACCTTAGATTCTAGCATACCAGCTGAGATGAACCAGCAACAAATGGTCATTAATGAACAAGATGTAGATGAGCAGGCTGTTGATCAAAATATAAGTGAATAATTTGAAGACTTAGCTGCAAAGGACAAATGTGATAGTCCAGAACTAAGCAAGGGAAGACCTAGTAGAGTCTCTAAGCCTCCCACATGGCTGAAGGACTATGTTATTGGGAAGAAAACTTCAGCATTCTATATCATATTAATGATCATTTATATTATGCTTATCTTCCTGATTCCTACCAGTCCTTCATTAGTCTTGTCTCAGTTGTTATAGAACCAAGAAGCTTTAAGGAGGAATCTTAAGAAAAGAAGTGGATAGAAGCCATGAGGCAAGAAATAACTACCTTGGAGGAAAATCACACTTGAGAAATTATTGATCTTCGAGCAGACAAACAAGTTGTGGGATCTAAATGGGTATATAAAGTCAAGAACAAGCTGATGGAGTATAGACAAGCATAAGGCCGAGTTAGTGGCAAAAGGGTACACATAATAAGAAGGCTTGGATTATCATGAAACATTCTTACCTGTTGCAAATATGGTAACAGTTAGAACGGTGATAGCTATTGCAGCCTCAAGAGATTAGGATCTTTCACAAATGGATTTTAATAATGCTTTCTTACAAGGAGATTTATTTGAAGAGGTGTACATGGATTTTCTCCAAGGTTTCCAAAGACATGTGGAGCATAAGGTATGCAAGCTACTCAAATTACTTTATGGTTTGGAACAGACTTCACGACCATGGAACATTAAGCTCATTGATGCCTTAGTGGAATCAGGCTATAAGCAGAGTTCCTATGATCACTCTTTATTCACAAAGAGACCTAGAGATGATTTAGTCATAATCCTAGTATATGTAGATGATATGCTTATCACAGGGAGCAACGAGAAGATGAATGAGGAAGCCAAGGATACCCTTCATAACAAATTTAAGGTGAAGGACCTAGGAACGTTGAGATTTTTCCTGGGAATTGAAGTTTTAAGATCTAATTTTGGGATTCTGCTTAATCATAGAAAGTATGATTTGGAATTGCTTGAAGAAATTGGTTTGAGTAGATCCAAGCTTGTTATTAAACCACTAGAGGTTAACCTTAAACTTACATCTATTGAGTATGACACTCATGTTGGAAGATTTGATGATGATTGACAGATCCTGGAAGTTATCAGAGATTGGTGGGGAAGCTGCTATATTTGACTATCACCAGATCAGACATGAGTTTTGCAGTGCAGGTATTCAGCCAATTCATGAATAATCCAAAATTATCACACTGGAATGCAACTTTGAGATTGGTAAGGTACATCAAGAGGTCTCCTAGACAAGGTGTACTCTTAAAAAGGGGAACTAATATAGGAAAGATGGCAGCCTTTTGTGACTCAGACTGGGCTGCTTTACCAAACACGAGGAGATCAGTAACAGGCTATGCAATCAAGGTAGGGAGTCTAGGAAGTCTAAGAAATAACAAACCACAAGTAGAAGTTCAGCTGAAGCTGAATATGGAAGCATGGCATCAGCTGTAGCTAAAGTAGTTTGGACAGAAGGTCTACTGAAGGAATTGAATATTGATATATCAATACCAGTTAAATTGATTAATGATAGTAAAACAACAATGCAAATTGCAGCTAATCCAATATATTATAAGAGAATGAAACATATCACGATTGACAGCCTTTTCATTGGGGAGAATATCAAGATATGATTGATTCAACCAGAATATTTGAGAAGCTGATATCAGCTAGCTGATCTCTTTACAAAGGGGTTGGGCCAAGCTTAACACAATTATATGTTATCCAAGCTATGGGTGTTAGATGTGTACCACCCTCCAGCTTGAGGGGGAGTATTTTTAGTCACGTGTGACTCATGTGACTTTGTATTTGAGTCAATTAGTTAAGTCAGTTAGGAGCTACAGTGTTGTGACGACTTGGCCCGTTGTTATAATAATTACCACCTCGTTACCCCTTCATTTATGTGTTTCATATTTCTATATACGTGTCAGAATCTATCGGGTAAGTTAGGAGTGATTCTGGTTGAAAATGAGGCATATAGCCTTTTGAAATGAAGCTTATTTAAGAAAAGTCAACCTAGAGTTGACTATGTGGTGAGAGGGCTCAGAATCAAATTTTGATGATTTGGTTACTTCTTGAAGGTGATTTGTAACTTGGGGGAGCGATCAAAATTGAATTTGGATGTCCGGTGTAGAAATAGGCTTGAATTGGCTAAGTTGGAATTTTGGCGGAATCCGATCAATAGGTGAGATTTTGATCTAGGAGTCAGAATGGAATTCCGACAACTGCAGTAGCTTCGTTAGGTGATTTTGGATATGTTTGCAAATATTCAGGTCATCCGGACATCGTTTGGTCGGGGTTTGGATAGAATATAGGTTTCAGAAGTTTTTGTTGAATCTTACGCTTGAATCGGCCCTAATTGGATGATTCATGTGTTTGAGGGTGTGTTTTTATGATTGGAACAAGTTCGTATGATGATTTAGAGTGGAATTGTATTTTTGGTTGAGGTCCCGGGGGCCTCGAGTTATTTTCGGAAGGTGAAACGGAGAATTTTGGAGTTTGTAGCAGGTCTGATATACCTGACTACCGCTATTTTTGCTCCTGCGGAAAAGAGGACGCGGAGGCGAGTCAGCAAAGGCGGACTTTTGTGCGCAGAAGTTCCTGGAGTCTGGTCGATAAAGTTTTGCAGAAGCGGAGCTTAGTCCGCTGAATCAGCATCGCGGGTGCGAACCAAAGGCCACATAAGCGGAAGTAGACATCTGGGTGATCTTCGCAGAAGCGAAGAAATGGTCGCTTAAGAGGTCTCCCAGGTGCAAGACCTGGACCGCAGAAGC
Source organism: Nicotiana noctiflora (assembly GCA_032618575.1). Classification (NCBI taxonomy): domain Eukaryota; kingdom Viridiplantae; phylum Streptophyta; class Magnoliopsida; order Solanales; family Solanaceae; genus Nicotiana; species Nicotiana noctiflora. The sequence continues at coordinate 24,924 of JASVEL010011305.1, read as the reverse complement.
GAAAGCGGAAGTTAAGTGGGTTCTCACAGAAGCGACAACATTGTCGCAAAAGTGGACTCGCTTATGCGAGTCCAATACTGTAGAAGCTGAAATCGTAACAGTGATAAAGAAATAGAAGGTTAAAAGTTTCAGAATGTTATATCACGCTAAGGCTTAAACAAGAGGCGATTTGGGGTGATTTTTAAGAGGAAATCGAACGGATTCTTTAGATAATCATTCATGGACCTAATTTATGTTATTATCCTGCTAAATTATGGATTTTATACCTGAAATTGGAAGAAGTAGAGGTGTATTATTAGAGGTTTTTGCTCTAAGCCTGTGTTATTGAAAATCATCAATTTGAATGGGCAAACAGAGCTGATTTTGATAAAATTTATATGCATGGACTCGTGTTGAGATAAGGATTCTGAAATGTATCTTTTGTAATTTTTCGAGAAGCGTACAGAAAGTCAGGTTTTGGCAACTTTGTGGTTTTTGGTGTAATTCGAGTTGTTTCGATTGGGTGATGTCTCTTTAGCCTATTTTGATGCATTTCTATTAATTTTGATCAGATTCCACACCCGTGGAGGCCGATTCTCGTGGCAAGGTCATTGCGGACTAGTCTTCGAGCCGAGTCGAGGTGAGTAATAGGTGTGGGTGATGACCAGCAGGTTCGAAACCCCAGTATATCACTATGTGACGCTGTATTGAGGTGAGACACGTACTCTCTTGTGAGTGCGAGGTCGAATGTGATTGGGGACTATGGCTTAGTCCGACTTGATAATACTATACTGTGTTGTTGGCTATTATTGAGCCGGTAAACCTCCTACTTGGATGGTTGTGGATATCCTTGGGCTATGAGCCAGTTATTGGGATCCCGTGAGGATCGTTGCTATTGTTTATATGATATTGGCATGTTATTCTGATACCAGTCCTGAGTTATTACTGTCTAAAATGGTTTTCCAAACTCTGGAATTTCTGAAATATTGTTTTTTACTGAAAATGATAAAATGAGATTTCAAATATCATTTCTGTGCCTGTGAGGCTTGCATTGCATTATAGCTGACTGGTAGTGGATCGGGCTGCATGCCGCAGCATATCATGATATTGTGCTTGGGTTGTAGGAGCCCCTCCGGAGTCTGGACCCCCACAGTGAGCACGTGTACTCAAATGGATTGGGCTATGCGCCGTAGCGGTCATATTCATGCATTGCATTGCATTTAGCAATACTTGTTATTCTGTAGCTGATATTGCTAGTTCTGATACGGCTCATGTTGATAATTGATACAGGATATTGTTGTATAGCCTTGCTCAGTGTTATATTGGGTTTTATTACCTTTGCTGTCTTACCCTTGCTTATTACCATAGAGTTGGAAGTACTCACACTACTCCCTATGCCTTTTGTGCAGATCCAGGTACATCACAGCAGAGCTGAGCCTACATCTGCTTGGAGAGCTTCACTTGGACAGTCAAGGTTGCTGCTAGCGTCCGCAGGACCTGACTCTCTAGTCTCTCTTTACTTTCTTAGTCTATTCTACACTTGTAGATAGTTGTACACACTATTACAATTATTTATTCTGGTAGAGGCTCATAACTTATGACTCATGATTCGGTGGGTGGTTTATACTAGTTTTGGGATATCTGATCCCGATGTGTTGGATATTATCTCATTATATTATCATTGTTTATACTTAAAGAGGGTAAAGTGTGAGATGATAGCTCTATGTTATAAATGGTTGGTCGGGCTGGCCTAGCAATGTGCTGGGCGTCATCACGATCGGGTTTTGGGGTCGTGACAAGTATGTATCAGAGCCTAGGTTACTAGGCCCCATGAGTCTTAAGCCGGTTGGTAGAGTCTCGTGGATCGGTATGGGGACACCTGTGCTTATCGTCGGGAGACTGCAGACCTTTAGGACACACATCACATTTCTTGAACTCTGTCGTGCCATTTTATTATTCGGAGAACGGAACTTATGCATTCTACTCTCTCGCAGATGGCAGGAACTCGAGCTTCAGGACGAGGCGGACGACCACCATTGCCACCTGCTAGAGGCCGTGGACGCAGTCGTGGTCGTGGTAGAGGTAGGGCAATTGAGGCAGTGCCTGTTGACCCACCCGTTGTCCCTATTTAGGAGCATCCCCTAGTGGCTGAGGCTCTAGCAGCACCCGCTCAGGCACCAACGGTGTCTATTGTCATTCCTGGCCTTCAGGAGACTTTGGCCCAGATATTATCAGTATGTTCTGGATTGGCTCAAGTAGTATCAGCTACCACTACAGCAGTGACATCCCATACCGGGGGTGGTCATTAGACCCTTGCAGCTCGCACACCAGAGCAGGTTGTGCAGGGACTCCAGATGCCAGAGGTAGCCCCAGCTCAGGCAGTTGCACCGGCTATTCCAGCTGCACCAGCCCCAGAGTATGTAGTACCGGTGATGCCTGACGACGAGCAGCGTCGCCCGGAGAGATTTGGTAGACTCCAGTCACCTCATTTCAGTGGTACTAAGGGCGAGGATGCGCAGTGTTTCTTAGATAACTACCAGAGGATGTTACGTACAGCTGGGATTCTTGACTCCAGCGGTGTTCCATTTACTACCTTCCAGTTTACCGGTCCAACATTCGATTGGTGGGAGGAGTTCGAGAAGCGTAGGCCTACAGGAGCAGCACCTCTTACATGGCAGTAGTTTTCTACTCTTTTTTTAGAGAAGTATGTGCCTCAGTCCCGTCGAGAGGAGCTACATCGCCAGTTTAAGTGGTTAGTACAGTGCGACATGTCAGTGACCCAATATAAGCTGAGGTATACTATGTTGGCTAGGCATGCTATCTAGATGATCCCGACAGATCGGGAGAGGATCAGGAGGTTCATTGATGGCCTCAACTATTCTATTCACATTTTGATGACCAGAGAGAGAGTATTATCATCTTCTATTGAGCAGGTTGTGGATATGACACACGCTATTGAGGTGGATCGTCGCCGTGAGCGGGAGGAGCGGGCGGCCAAGAGGCCTTGAGGTTCTAGCATCTTTAGTGGTGCTCCATCTAGAGGTCAGTTTCAGTAGGGTAGAGGTTGCTCTTCTAGACCTTCTCAGTCAGGCCGCCCTAACCATAGTGGAGCTTCTTCTTCTAGTTGTGGCCGTCAAGGTTTCCAGCATGGCCAGTCTTCACTCAGTGCCCTCCTAGCTCAAAGTACAACACCTACTCCTTCAGCCCAGGGTTCATCTGCGGCGAGGGGTTCCCTTTAGCCCCCTTCTCCAGTGCCAGGCAGCTATTTTGAGTGTGGCAAGTTTGGCCACATGAGGAGGCAGTGCCCTCGACTTCACAGGGATAAGTCCCAGCAGAGGGATCAGCCCTCCTCTTCAGCACCATCTCAGGCTAGTAGAGGTGGAGGTTAGTCTTCTAGAGGTTGCCCTAGAGGTGATGAGCGATCGAGTGGGGGCCAGGCATGTTTCTATGCACTCCCTGACAGGCGTGATGCAGTTGCCTCCGATGTAGTGATTACATGTATTATTTCAGTTTGTCATTGAGATGCCTCTATTTTATTTGATCCCGGGTCCACATATTCGTATGGTCTTCTTATTTTGCACTTCATTTGGGTAAAACCCATGGTAGTCTTGATTTGCTAGTTCATGTATCCACCCCAGTGGTTGATACGATTATTGTGGATCATGTCTATGGATCCTGTGTTATTTCTATTAGGGGTACGGAGACCTAGGTGGATTTGTTATTGTTAGGTATGCTGGACTTCGATGTGATTTTGGTCATGGACTGGCTGTCTCCGTGCCATGCTATATTGGACTGTCATGCCAAGACAGTTACATTGGCTATTCCTGGTATTCCTCAGAGTGAGTGGCGGGGTTCGACTAATTACGTCCTACCCGTGTTATTTCATTCTTAAAGGCTCATAGAATGGTTGAAAAATGTTGTTTGTCGTATCTAGCATTTGTGAGGGATGTGGGAGCTGAGACTCCTAGTATTGATTCTGTGCCTCTTGTGAGGGACTTTCCAGATGTATTCCCATCAGACCTACCAGGTATGCCACCGGACAGGGACATCGATTTTGGTATTGACTTGGTGCCGAGCACTCAGCCCATTTCTATTCCTCCTTACCGGATGGCACCAGATGAGCTGAAGGAATTGAAAGAACAACTTTAAGAGCTTTTGGATAAGGGATTCATTCGCCCTAGTGTGTCACCGTGGGGTGAATCTGTGTTATTTGTTAAGAAGAAAGATGGTTCTATGCAGATGTGCATTGATTATAGACAGCTGAACAAGGTGACAATGAAGAACAAGTATCCCCTACCGCGCATTGATGATTTATTTGATCAGTTACAGGGTGCGAGAGTGTTCTCGAAGATTGATCTTTGTTCAGGCTATCATCAGATGAAGATTAGGGACTCTGATATTATGAAGACTGCATTCAGGACTAGATATGGGCACTATGAGTTCCTTGTGATGTCTTTTGGGCTGACCAACACCCCAGCAGCCTTCATGCATCTGATGAACAGTGTGTTCAGTCCATATTTGGATTCATTCGGGATCATGTTCATTAATGATATTCTAGTTTACTCCCGTAGCCAGGAGGAGCATGCTCATCATTTGAGCATTGTGTTGCAGAGGTTGAGGGAGGAGAAATTGTATTCTATGTTCTCCAAGTGCGAGTTTTGGCTCGAGTCAGTAGCTTTTATGGGTCATTTGGTGTCTCGTGATGGTATTCAGGTTGATCCGAAGAAGATAGAGGCGGTGCTGAGTCATCCTCAGCTACGGAGATCAGGAGTTTCCTTTTCTTGGCGGGGTATTATCGCCGGTTTGTTGAGGGATTTTCATCCATTGCTTATTCTTTGACCAGGTTGACAGAGAAGGGTGTACCATTCGTGTGGTCGGATGAGTGCGAGGAGAGCTTTCAGAAGCTCAAGACAGCCTTGACCACAACTTCAGTATTAGTGTTTCCATTAACTTCAGGATCATATACTGTGTATTATGATGCCTCGAGAGTGGGGATAGGTTGTGTGTTGATATAGGAGGGTAGAGTGATTGCTTATGGTTCTCGTCAGTTGAAGCCTCATGAGAAAAACTACCATATTCATGATTTGGAGTTAGCTGCCATAGTTCATGCCTTGAGGATTTGGAGGCACTATTTGTACGGCATGTCCTGTGAGGTGTATACCGATCATCATAGTCTCCAGCATTTGTTCAGACAGAGGGATCTTAATTTGAGATAGCAGAGAAGGCTTGAGTTGCTCAAGGATTATGACATTACTATTCTATATCATCCAGGGAAGGCCAATGTGGTGGCCGGTGCCTTGAGCCGAAAGGCTGTCAGTATGGGCAACTTGGCATATATTCCAATTGCGGAGAGATCATTTGCTTATGATGTTCAGGCGTTAGCCAAACATTACTATTCTATATCATCCAGGGAAGGCCAATGTGGTGGCCGGTGCCTTGAGCCGAAAGGCGGTCAGTATGGGAAACTTGGCATATATTCCAGTTGGGGAGAGATCATTTGCTTATGATGTTCAGGTGTTAGCCAATCAGCTAGTAAGGTTAGACATTTTAGAGCCCAGCAGGGTGTTGGCTTGTGTTGTCTCTCGGTCTTCTTTATATGATCGTATTCGTGAGCTCCAGTATGATGATCCACACTTGCTTGTCCTTAAGGACAATGTTCATCATGATGATGCCAGAGATGTCACTATTTATAGTGATGGTGTATTGAGGATGCATGGCCGGATATGCGTGCCCAATGTTGATGGCCTTCATGAGTTGATATTGGAGGAGGCCCATAGCTCGCAGTATTCTATTCATCCAGGTGCCACAAAGATGTACCAGGACCTAAAACAACATTATTGGTGGAGGAAGATGAAGAAGAACATTGTGAGACATGTAGCACGGTGCCTCAACTGTCAGCAGGTCAAGTACGAGCATCAGAGGCCCGGTGGCATGTTTCAGCGTATTGATATTCTTGAGTGGAAATGGGAAAGTATCACTATTTGTTAGTGGACTCCCTCGTACATCGAGGAAGTTTGATTCAGTTTGGGTGATTGTGGATAGGCTGACCAAGTCAGCTCACTTCATTCTTGTGTGTACTACGTACTCATCGGAGTGGTTAGCTGAGATATTCATTCAGGAGATCGTGAGATTGCATGGAGTCCCACTTTCTATCATATGAGATAGAGGTACTCAGTTTACTTCGCAGTTCTGGAGGACATATCAGCGTGAGTTGGGCTACCAGGTTGAGTTGAGTACTGCATTTCATCCTCAGACGGACGGACAGTCCGAGCGTACTATTCAGATCTTGGAGGATATGTTAAGAGCTTATGTTACTGATTTCGGTGGTTCATGGGCTGATTATTTGCCTCTCGCAGAGTTTGCCTATAACAATATTTACCAATCTAGTATCCAGATGGCGCCGTATGAGGCTTTATATGGGAGACAATGTAGATCTCCAGTTGGTTGATTTGAGCCCGGTGAGGCAAGGTTGTTGGGGATAAAGTTAGTCCAGGATGCTTTGGACAAGGTGAAGGTGATTCAGGAGAGACTTCGAACAGCACAGTCGCGCCAGAAGAGTTATCCGGACCATAAGGTTCGGGATGTGTCTTATTCTGTGGGTGAGAAGGTCTTACTGAAGGTTTCGCCTATGAAAGGCATCATGAGATTTAGGAAGAAAGGAAAGCTTAGTCTGAGATTCATTGGCACTTTTTAGATCCTTAGGAGGATTGGAGAGATGGCCTATATGCTTGCTTTGCCACCCAGTCTATCGGGAGTTCATCTAGTGTTTCAGGTATCTATGCTCCGGAAATATGTTGGCGACCCATCGCATGTGTTGGATTTCAGCACTATCCAGCTTGATGATGACTTGACCTATGATGTAGAGCCTATAGCTATATTGGGTCGTCAGGTGAGGATATTGAGATCCAAAGACATTGCATCAGTAAAGGTTTAGTGGAGAGGTCGACCCGTGGAGGACGACACTTGGGAGATCGAGCAGGAGATGCAGAGTAGATATCCTCACTTAGTTGAGTCTCCAAGTATGTTTCTTAACCCGCTCGAGGATGAGCGTTTGCTTAAGTGGGGGATAATGTGATGACCTAGCCCATTGTCACGAGAATTACCACCCCGTTACCCCTTCAATTACGTGTTTCATGTTTCTATATACGTGTTACAATCTATCGGGTGAGTTAGGAGTGATTCTAGTTGAACATGAAGCATATAGCCTTTTGAAATGAAGCTTGTTTATGAAAAGTTAACTTGGATTTGACTATGTGGTCAGAGGGCTCGAAATCAAATTTGGATGATTTGGCTACTTTCGGGAGGTGATTTGTGACTTAGGGGAGCGATCAGAATTGAATTCGGAGGTCCGGTGTAGAAATAGGCTTGAATTGGCTAAGTTGGAATTTTAGCAGAATCCGATCGATAGGTGAGATTTTGATCCGGGAGTTGGAATAGAATTCCGACAGTTGTAGTAGCTCCGTCAGGTGATTTTGGTACGTCTGCAAATTCCGACTCTCGGATAAAAATCTCACTTATCGATCGGATTTCGCCAAAATTCCAACTTAGCCAATTCAAGCCTAATTCTACACCGAACCTCCAAATTCAATTCCGATCACTCTCCTAAGCCAAAAATGACCTCCCGAAGCTAGCCAAATCATCAGAATTCGATTCCAAGCTCTCTAACTTACAAGTCAACATCCGATTAACTTTTCCCAACTATTCATTCTTCTAAGAGACTATTTGTCTCATTTCCAACCAAACTCGATCCGAATTGACTCAAACTCACCAAACACATATATTGATGCATAAAAAAGCATATAACGGGGAAAATGGGGTAATAACTCACATGATGACGGGCCGGGTCATCACACTCTGCGATCGCATAGTATTGTCTGCCCCTTCTATGCGATCACATAGCATACTTTGCGATAGCATAGAGTAAAATATTGAAGCCCAAAAATCCTTCTATGCGATCGCATACCAGTCCCTGCGATCAGATAGAGCAAGTTCAGCCCCCCCCATTTTTTCTTCTAAGCGATTGTATTACTGCTCCACGATCGCATAGAGCAATTTTTTTCCCTTTATTTTCTTCTATGCGATCGCATCACAGGCCCTGCGAACTCATAGAGTAAGTTTTTGCCCAGTAAATTTTATACCAGAAACAGAAATAGAATGGGATTTTCATCCCCTTCTCAAAAATTTCTCTTCTCCAACACCATTTCTTGGCGATTCTTGGGTTATTTTAATCAAACTTGTTGGGTAAGTGATTCTTAACTAGTTTTCTTCATATTTCATCAATATTATTCGAATTCTTAGGCCTAAACATGTGTAAACGGGTAGAAAAATTAGAGAAATGAATATAGTTAGGGTTTCAAAGAATTTGTGATCTAGACCTCATTTTGGGGTCAAACTTAAGAAAAAATTACATATTTGAACTCGTGAAAGGATGGGTGAATTTAATTTGGTTCGAACCTCGAGTTTCGATCATGTGGGCCCGGGGTCGATTTTTACTATTACGGGCAGAATGTTGTAAAAATTATATTTGGCCATATGAACTAGTTTGTTAAGTAATATTGATGATATTAAAGCAATTGTGTATAGATACGATTGGATTGGAGCCAAATTCAAAAGAAAAAGGCATTGCTACGGATTGAATCGTTCGTGAACTTTCGAGGTAAGTGTTTGCTCTATCCTAGCTTGAGGGAATAGGAATTGAGTTTATGTGCTAATTGTTATCTGTGGATTCCAACGTATAGGTATGGTGACAAGTATCTATACGTTGGGGATCGAGCATCACCGTGGGTCTTAAATGGATTAAATTCCTATTAATCTTATGTGATTATCTGATAGAAATTATTATTGGTTTCATATCGTTAATATGTAAATATATTGTTGATTAATTATAATTATTGGTGTTACGCCGGAAATATAAATGTTATTGAAATTGAAGATTATTGGTTTAATGCCGGTAATATATTGTATTGATTATTGCTAGTGGCCATAGTGCCGATGACATATAGGAAGGGTCGGGGTGTACGTCGCATCACTAACAGATGATTATTGTTGGTATTGACCATAATTGCCGGTAGCCTATTGTGACATATCGGAAGGGTCGGGGTGCCGCATCACTAACAGATAATAGTTGATGATATTGGCCATAGCTGCCAGTAGTATATATATATATATATATATGTATATATAAATTATTTTGGTGACTAAATGAAAGATTGATGCCAAGATGGAAGTGAGTGGTTGTGTTTCTGTGATAAGATAAGTTGAGCTGGAAAGTGTATTAAAAACACTTGTTTTATTTCTGAAAAGGTATATCCTGTGGCTACTCTAGAGCATATTTTCTATTCTTAAATATTGATGTTTCTTCTAGTTATTTTGTTGCTGGGATAGGCCAGACACATACCAGCACATAGGGTTGGTTGTGCTGATACTACACTCTGTGCTCTTTTTGAGTAGATACAGGTTACGGACAGCAGCAACGGCAGTAGCACGATTGTGGGTATTTCGACCACCGAGACTTCGAGGTAGCCTTGCAGGCGTCCGCAGGACCCGTTGTCTCCTTTATATTTACTATTCAGCCTGTTATCTCATGTATCCGAGATAAATAGTTTATATTTCTTACAGACGGTTATGTGTATTATTCTTAGAAGTTCGTGAGTATTGTGACACCAGTCTTGGGTAGTGTATTATGTTTCGGTTTTCTGTATCGTATCTAGTAAAATTTGCTAAGTCTTCCACTAAATTTATTTATTCCACTGTAATTGCATAATTTTATTTAAAGTTTTAAAAAGAGAGTTGTAACTAATGGAAATGTAAGTAAGAATTGGCTTTCCTAGCTTCAACTAGTAGGCACCATCATGACTCCCGATGGTCGGAAATCCAGGTCGTGATAAGTTGGTATCAGAGCTCTAGGTTGCACAAGTCTCATAACTTATGAACAACCTTAGTAGGGTCTGAGGAATCGGTACGGAGACGGCTGTATTTATCCCCAGAGGCTACAGAGATAGGAAAATTTCACCTTTATTCTTTCCTGTCGTGCGACTTTGATCCTTCAATTGCTAATTGAATTTCTACTCTGTGCTTCTGTAGATGGCAAGAACACGCACGTCCTAATCCACTGACCAGCAGCCCGACGCCCCAGCAGCAGCAACTCCTACTAGGGGTAGAGGCCGAGGTCGAGGCAATCCTAGAAGCCGAGGTAGGGGTAGAGCTCTGCCCCGAGCAACAGCACAAGTGGCAGAACCTCAGGTTCATATCGAGGAGTAGGTTCCATCCCCAACAGTTCTAGTGGGCCCAGCTCAGGTCCCAGGAGGGGTTATGTTTACACCGGACCTTCAGGGTGCTCTAGTCCGGATAGCAGGTTTTAAGGACAGTATCACTAGAGCAGGTTTACTGCCAGTAGCACTGTCACGACCCAGATTTCCCACCATCCGGAGTCATGATGGCGCCCACTAGTGTAAGTTAGGCAAGCTAATTCTCACTTACATTTCCATTAGTTACAACTCTCTTTTTAAGACTTTAAATGATATTATGTAATTACAACGAAATAAATATATTTAGCAAAAGACTTAGCAAATTTTACTAGATACGATACAGAAAACTCAAACATGATACACTACCCAAGACTGGTGTCACAATACTCACGAACTTCTAAGAATAATACACATAACCTCTGAATGAAACATAAATTGTTTATCTCGAATACATGAGATAACAAAATGAAAAGTAAAGATAGAGGAGACAACGGGTCCTATGGACGCCTGCAAGGCTACCTCGAAGTCTCAGTAGTCGAAATACCCACAATCGTGCTACTGCCGCTGCTGCTTCCCGTAACCTGTATCTGCGTAAGAAGAGCGCAGAGTGTAGTATCAGCACAACCGACCCCATGTGCTGGTAAGTTCCTGGCCTATCCCGGCGAAGTAGTGACAAGGCTAGTACCAGACACCCACATAAACCTGTGCAGTTAAAATTTATATATAGATACAAACAAACAACAATATACAATAGTGAACACTTATAGGGAAAAGAACATACTCCCGTACAACAGAAAAATATTATATCATAAAAATAATATGGACAATGGAATACAATTTTATTTCCAAACTCACATCATCCACTTACATGAGTACAACCACTCGTTCTCATTTTACTATCAATCCTTTCTTTTATTTAACTAAACCATACATAATACATTACCGGCTATTGTGGCCAATATACACAATTATTTATCTGTTAGTAGTCTGACGTGCACTCCGACCCTCCCGATAAGTCACCGGCATCTATGGCCAATAATAGTACAAAATAGGCTACCGGCAACTATCTTCAATGCCAACAATCAATATCTGTTAGTAGTGCGACGTACACTCTGACCCTTCCGATAAGTCACCAGAGCTATGGCCAATAACAATAATCAATACAATATGTTACCGACACTGAACCAATAATCTCTAATCCACAATATGTATATAATTGTATTACCGGTCTTAAACCAATAATCTTCAATTTCAACAAAATTTATATTATCGGTGTAAAACCATTAAATAATAATAAATCAACAATATATTTATGTTACCGGTGTGACACCAATAATCTTAAATCAACAATTTATATATATTATCGGTATGAAACCAATAATAACTTCCTTTCATATAATCATATAGGATTAATAGGAATTTAATCCATTTAAAACCCACGGTCATGCTCGACCCCCAACGTATAGATACTCGTCACCATGCCTATACGTCGGACTCCACACATAACAATTAGCACATAAACTCAATTCCTATTCCCTCAAGCTAGGATAGATCAAACACTTACCTCGAAAATTTACGAACAATTCAATCCTTAGCAATGCTTTCAAATTTGTCTCCAATCTAATCGTATCTATACACAATTGATTTAATATCATCAATTCTACTTAACAAACTAGTTCGTATGGCTAAATATAATTTTTACAACATTTTGCCCGGAATAGTAAAAATCGAGCCCGGGCCCACATGATCGAAACTCGAGGTTCGAACCAAAATAAATTCACCCAATCATCTACGAGTTTAAATATGTAATTTGTTCTTAAGTCTGACCCCAAAATGAGGTCTAGATCGCAAATTCTTTGAAAACCCTATCTATACTCATTTCTCTAATTTTTCTACCCATTTACACATATTTAGGCATGGGGATTCAAATAATATTGATGGAAAATGATGAAAACGAGTTAAGAATCACTTACCCAACAAGTTTGATAAAAATCGCCCAAGAATCGCCCCAATAAGCTGTTTGGAGAAGAGCGAGTTGAGAGAAATGGGATTTTATCCCGTCTGTTCTATTTTTGCAGAACTTAAAATCACTGGGCAAATTTACTCTATGCGATCGCAGGGCCTATGACGCGATCGCATAGAAGAAAATAAGGGGGCAGAAAAATTACTCTATGTGATCGCGAAACAGTACTGCGATCGCATAGAAGAAAAAATGAGGGACTGGACTTGCTCTATGCGATCTCAGGGACTGGTATGCAATCACATAGAAGGATTTCTGGGCCTCAAAATTTTACTCTATGCGATCACGTTGGGATAATATGATCGCATATAATGATTTCCTGGACCACATTTACTCTATGCGATCGTGGGGTAGTAATGCGATCGCATAGAACAAACTGGATGGATAATAAATTAACTATATGCGATCGCGAAGGACCTATGCGATCACATAGAACAAATTAATGACTTCCCAATTAACTCTATGCGATCGCAGGCATGCCTATGCGATCACATAGAATAAAAACCTGAACACCAGCAACCAACCAAAATACAAGATTTTTGTTAGTCCAAAACATCTCGTTACCTATCTGAAACTCACCCGAGCCCTCGGGGCTCCAAACCAAATATGTACACTGACTCACAAACATCCTACGAACTTGCTCGCACGATCAAATATCCAAAATAACATCAAAATCAATGAATTGAGCCTTAAAACTCAAGAATTCTTTCAAAATTTCATAACTTCCAAAATTTCCAATTTAAAGCCCAAACACGTCAAACGATGTCCATTTTCAACCAAACTTTAATGGAAGCGCTTAACCAATATATATGACTTGTACCGATTGTCGAAACCAAAATACGAGCCCGATACCATTACTTTTTAATCAAATTTCATTTTCATTTTCCTTAAACATTTTCAGAAAACAGTTTAACAGAAAAATTCTTTTACCAAGGTTCTAGACCTCGGATTTCGATTACGGGCGCATATTTTTCTATGGATTTTCTGAGACCGTCAAATCATGGGTCCGGCTCTGTTTACCAAAAATGTTGACCAAAGTCAACCATATCAATATTAATATCAAAATTCTTCACATTTTTGACATATTTCAACATAAATATTTTTTGGCTTCGCGCCCGGACTATGCACGCAAATTGAGGCAACTATAAATAAGGTTTTCAAGGCCTCAGAAGCTCGACATGATTGAGAAACAAGTGACCCCTTTGGGTCCTCACATTCTCCATCTCTAAAACAACCGTTCGTCCTCGAACGGACAAAAGAAAGAAGTACATGAGTAAGGGAATATATGATGATATTGGATCTGCATGTCAGACTTGGACTCCCAGGTCGATTCCTCAAGAGGCTGACCCCTCCATTGAACTCGCACAGAAGGAAAAATCTTCGACCTCAACTATCGAACCTGCCGATCTAGAATAGCTACTGGCTCCTCCTCATAAGATAGATCCTTGTCCAATTGGATAGTGCCGAAATATAACACGTGCGATGGATCGCCGTGATATTTTCGGAGAATGGATAAATGAAACACTTGATGCACAGCTGACAAGCTAGGTGGCAAGGCAAGCTTATATGCCACCTCTCCCATACGATCAAGAATCTCAAATGGGCCAATAAACCTAGGGTTAAGTTTGCCCTTCTTTCCAACTCTCATCACGCCCTTTATAGGCGACACTCGGAGCAATACTCGCTTCCCAACCATGAATGCTATATCTCGAACCTTGCGATATGCATAGCTCTTTTGCCTGGACTGAGCTGTACGAAGCCTATCTTGAATGATCTTTACCTTATCTAAGGCCTCTTGAACTAGATCCGTACCTAACAACCGAGCTTCTCCCGATTTAAACCATCCAACCAGAGAACGACATCGTCTACCATACAAGGCTTCATAAAGAGCCATCTGAATGCTCGATTGATAGCTATTATTATAAGCAAACTCTACCAAAGGCAGGAATTGATCCCACGAACATCCAAAATCCGTAACATACGTTCGAAGCATATCTTCTAATATCTTAATAGTCCTCTCGGATTGACCGCCCGTCTAGGGATGAAAGGCTATACTTAGCTGGACCTGGGTGCCCAACTCTCGTTGAACCGCCTTCCAAAAATTTGAGGCAAACTACGTACCTCAATATGAAATAATAGAGACAGCCACACCATGAAGGCGAACATTCTCCGTGATATAAATCCCAGCTAATCTCTCGGATGAATATGTAGTGGCAACCAGAATAAAATGAGCTGACTTGGTCAGCCTATCAACAATAACCCAAACAGAATCAAACTTCTTCTGAGTCATCGAAAGTCCAGAAACAAAGTCCATAGTGATCCGCCCCCACTTCCATTCAGAAAGCTCAATTCTTTGAAATAAACCGCCAGGTCGGTGATGTTCATATTTAACCTGCTGACAATTCAGACACCGTGCCACATATAGCACAATAACCTTTTTCATTCTACGCCACCAATAGTGCTGCCGCAAATCCTGATACATCTTTGCTGTGCCTGGATGAATAGAATACCGCGAACTATGGGCTTCTTCTAGAATCAATTCTCTAAGCCCATCAATATTTGGCACACAAATGCGCCCTGGCATCATCAGAATCCCATCAGCATCTAAGGTGACCTGCTTGGCACCTCCTCACTGAACCGTGTCTTTAAGGTCACATAAATAAGAATCATTATATTATTAATCGCGGATGCACTCCAATAATGAAGAGCGAGCGACCGTGCAAGATAGCACTCGACTAGACTCAAAAATATCCAACCTCACAAATCGGTTGGCTAAGGACTGAACATCCAACACAAACGGCCTCTGATTGACTGGAATATAAGCAAGACTGCCCATACTGGCTGACTTCCTACTCAAAGCGTCGGCCACCACGTTTGCCTTTCCCGGAAGGTATAGAATGGTGAAATTATACGCTTTCAGCAATTCTAGCCACCTTCTCTGCCTAAAATTCAACTCCTTCTGTTTAAACAAATATTGAAGACTCTTATGATCGGTGTATACTTCACATGCCACACCATACTAATAATGCCTCCAGCTCTTCAATGCCTGAACAATCGCCGCCAATTCTAGATCATGAACTGGATAGTTCTTTTCATAAATTTTCAGCTGCCTCGAAGCATAGACAATAACCTTTCCATCCTGCATCAACATTGCAAAAATCCTGATACACGAAGCATCACAGTAAACGGTATAATGTCCTGTACCTGTTGGTAAAACCAATACCGGTGCTGTGGTCAAGGCTGTCTTGAGCTTCTGAAAGCTCGCTTCACATTCATTTGACCATTCAAACTGAACACCTTTCTACGTCAATCTGGTCAGTGGGGTTGCAATAGATGATAACCTCTCCACAAATCACCGATAAAAACCTGCTAATCCCAAGAAACTCCGAATATCTATGGCTGATGTCGGCCTAGGCCAGTTCTTGACTGCCTCAATCTTCTTTGGATCAATCTGAATGCCTGCTGTCGTCATAATATGACCTAGGAATGCAACTGAACTTAGCCAAAATTCACACTTTGAAAATTTTGCATATAGTTGGCTACTTTTCAGAGTCTGCAGAGCCACTCTGAGATGCTGCGCATGATCCTCTTGACTGCGGGAATATATTAATATGTCATCAATGAAGACTATTACAAACAAGCCTAAATAAGGCTGGAACACCCGATTCATCAATTCCATAGAAGTTGCTGGGGCATTTGTTAACCCAAAATACATGACCAGGAATTCATAATGTCCGTACCGAGTGCGGAATGCTGTCTTAGGGACATCAGATGCCCTAGTCTTCAGCTGAGGATAGCCAGATCTCAAGTCTACCTTCAAAAAGACCTTGGAACCCTGAAGCTGATCAAATAAATCATCAATTCATGGGAGTGGATATTTATTTTTGATGGTCACCTTGTTCAACTGCCGATAACCAATGCACATTCTCATCTAACCATCTTTCTTCATTACAAATAATACCGGCGCACCCCACAGTGAAACACTAGGTCTAATGAAACCATTTTCAAGTAAATCCTGCAACTATTCCTTCAATTGTTTTAACTCTGGCGGAGCCATATGATATGGGGCAATAGAAATGGGCCGAGTACCTGGAGCCAAGTCAATGTAAAAATCAATATCCCTATCGGGTGGCATATTCGGTAGGTCTGAAGGAAACACTTCAGGAAATTTATGAACCACGGGCACAGAGTCAGTAGAAGGAACCTGAGCACTGGAATCACGGACATAGGCCAAATAAGCCAAACACCCTTTTTCAACCATATGCTGAGCCTTAACATAAGAAATAACATTGCGGCTAGTATGACCAGAAATTCCTTTCCACTCTGTACGAGGCAAATTCGGCAGATCTAAAGTCATAGTCTTGGCATGGCAATCTAAAATAGCATGATATAGAGATAGCCAGTCCATGCCTAATATAATATCGAAGTCCACCATATTTAAGAGTAATAAATCAGCACGGGTCTCAAGACCCTCAATCACCACAATACATGACCGATGAACTCGATCAACCATAATAGAATCGCCTACTGGTGTAGACACATGAATAGAAACACCCAATGGATCACCGGGATGAAACAAGTACGGTGCAAAATAGGAAGACACGTACGAATATGTAGACCTAGGGTCAAATAATACTGATGCCTCTCTATCACAAACCAAAATAATACGTGTAATGATAGCATGTGAGGACTCAGCGTCTAGTCTGGCAGGAAGTGCATAACATCAGGATGGGCCCCACCAACCTGAGCAGCATCTTTGGGACGATCAACTGCTGGCTGGTCTTTACCTCTATTGGTCTAAGCTCTACCTCTATAACCTCTACCTCCACATCTATGTCCTCTACCCCCACCTCTTGCCGGCTGGGCAGGCTGTGGGGGAACCTGAGCCTGAACTATAGCATGAGAACCCTACTATTGTAACTGAGCACCTCTAAGTCTCGGGCAATGTCTCCTGATATGACCCAAATCTCCACACTCATAGCACCCGTCTGAACACGGAAGCTGGGAAAACTGGGACTGACCTCGCCGACCCGAATGATCACCTCGGAAACTCTGAAGTGGCTGTGCACTAATTGATAGCATCACTGATAAGGATAGAGTTTTGGAAGCTCCAAGAAGGCCATTTACAAGATCTCAAGCTAAGTAATTGCAAACTAAGGTTGCTGGACTTCAATGGCAAATAAAAAAGCTTCTAACTATGGAGGAAGAGCTCATGCCCAAAGGAGAAGAGTTGTCGAAGTTTTACAACTATTTGGTTGCTCAAATTGAAGTCCAAGAGGAGGAAGATTTGGGTACCCAAATCTGCCCATGGAGTCACCAAATGGGCTCAAAATGAGCTTAAATGAGTTCCAGAAAGAGGTGTTACAACAGCAGCCCAATTGGAGTCCAAACAGATGGCCCAAAACTAGTTGTTTAAAGGCCCAAATCTGCCCAAAGGGTCTTGGCCGCCCCTCACCTACCAAAGACTTTTCTTACACTTTAGCAACCACCTACCTCATTGCAATAATTGTGTTTTCCATTACAACCACCCCACCTAGTTTTTAATGTTATATTTATGCATTTGTACTCCTATAAATATGGTGTTCTCCTTCATAATACAGATTATTATTGAGTGAGTATATCATACTTTGAGAGTTCTTTTGAACCTTTGTTACTTGTGCTTTGAGATTTATCTTTCAACCTTTACTAGTTCATGGTTCAAGGTAGTAAGATTACTTCTCTTTTGTGATATCTTTGATTCCTTTGTGGTATTCTTAGAAGGCGATTAATACTAGTATTAATTGTTGTCTCAAGTTACTCGTAAAGTGGTCAAGATCCGAATCTATTGTTTTGATTTGCTTTTAAGTAAAGGCGTTTGATTTCTTTCATAAATCAAGACGTTGTTACTTTGATCTTGTCAAGGCTATAGAACTTGCGTTCTTGAAAGTTCTCGGAATTCTTTCCTTGAATCTTTCCCATATCCTTTATTTTCGTCTCTTTAATTCTAGTTGTTCAATTTCTGTTGTTATTGCTTCCGCATTTACTTCTCAAATTCTTACTCTAGTTTGGATTCCCGACCTAGTTGTTATCAAGTGGTATCAAAGCGGTTCTATCAAGATTTCGTTCTTGATAATTCTTGGGATATTTTGAAACCAAAAAAAAAAAAAACAAAAAAAAACAAAAAAACGAAATCCAATTTAAAACAAGAAGAAATACAATTGCTTGCTCTCCAGGATATATCTTTTGTATCTAAGTGTTTCCAAAAATTAACAAAGGAAACAAGAAGAGGGGATCCTTTATTTTGTTACTCTATGTATTCTACACATTTATATTCTTTCCTTTTTGTTCGTGTCTTATTTCAACCGAGCCTAAAAGTTCTAGGATTTGGTTCGTTCTTCTTTTAATTGTTCCCAAAAAAAAACAAAAGGAAAAATCTGAGTTTTACTACTAAGAACTACATACAAGTTAGGTTTAACTATAAATCTATAAAGTACTTGTTCAAAGGTTATTTCGAGAGAAAAAAAAGAAGCTAATTTGTGTGATACAATTTTTAAAGATGTCACATACAGGTAGTGATAATGAACGAATGGTTCTCCAAGAAGCTTGAAATCAAAGCAAGGAATGGTTTTACCTTGCAAGCCATGCATCAACAGTTTGAAAGGCTGAATCTCCAACTCCAAGAAATGAGGGATACCATTGCGGATCAAAATGATACAATAGCTGAACTTAGGAGGGATAATAATGTTAGGCCACCTGCTAGAAGAAATGTACCCAATGCTCCTATTGTAAATCAAGCAAACTTTATTGATGATTTTAATGATATTGATTTTGATAGGGTGGAGAGGAGATAGGAGGGGACAAAGAGGTAGGATAGAGGATGATAATATAAGTAATATAAAGATGCGGATGCCATCTTTCAAGGGAACAAGGGATCCAGACTTGTATCTTGATTGGGAGAGAAAGGTTGAAGCAATCTTTGACTGTCACAACTACTCCGAAGGTAAGAAGGTTAAACTTGCTGTTGTTGAGTTTTCTGATTATGCTTCTATTTGGTGGAAAAAGCTTAATAGGGATCGATTGCAAGAAGGACAAGCACCAATTGCTACTTGGACTGAGGCTAAAAGGGTGATGAGGAAGAAATTCGTACCATCACACTTTCAAAGAGGCTACAATGGCTAGGTTTTTAAATGGTTTAAATAAGGAAATAGCTGATGTAGTTGAATTACAACAATATGTAACAATAGATGAGTTAGTTGATTTGTGTATAAAGGTAGAAAATCAAAATAAAAAAAAGCAAACTGGCTCATGGAGATGTCGAACAAGCACCATGCCTAAGAAACCATGGCCAAATCGTGAGATGAAGAATTTTTCTCGGCCTCAAGAAGACAAGGGAAAAGGTGAACTGGAGAACAAAGAGAGGTAAAACCTTCAACCCTAAACCTTTTACACCTTCTAGTTCTATTCAGTGTCATAAATGTAAAGGAAGGGGACATATGATGCATGAATGTCCAAGTAGAAGGAACATCATTCTAAAAGAAGATGGAGGATATGAGAGTGAAAAGAGTGAGGAGATGAAGAGGGAGATATGAGTGATGAAGGTGATTTAGAACTACCTAATGATGGAATGGTTGGGGTAGTTAGGAGGATTATGACTATCAATTTAGGAAGCAATAGTGAAGTACAAAGAGAGAATATATTCCATACTAGGTGTGGGATAAAAGGAAAAACTTGCTCTATGATCATTGATAGTGGTAGTTGTGCTAATGTGGTTAGTTCATACTTTGTGGAAAAACTGGGACTTGCATGCATGAAACACCCTACTCCTATAGACTCCAATGGTTAAATGATAGTGGTGAACTAAAGGTAAATAAACAGTGTATGATTTCATTTAACGTTGGTAGATATGAGGATGATATTCTTTGTGACATAGTGCCTATGCAAGCTTGTCATATATTACTGGGTCGTCCTTGGCAGTATGACAGGAATGTTTTTCATGATGGGAGAAAGAATAGATATTCGCTTGAACTAAATGGCAGGAAATTTACTCTTGCACCTTTATCTCCTTCTCAAGTGTTTGAAGATCAGAAGAGATTGAAGGAAACAATGGGAAAGTCAAGGGAGGGATAAAAAGTGAGCTTGAGGAAAAAGAAAAGAAAGAGAGAGAGGGCAGCAATTTGAGAGAAGAGATAAAAGAGGGTTCGAATAAAAAAATAGACAGTCTTGGTGAGAGGAAAGAGGCTAAGAAAAGAAAAAGAGAGAGTTTCTATATAAAAGCCAAAGAGTGTTTAAATGCAAGAAAAGAGGGGCTGCCCATAATACTACTTACTTACAAAGAGGCTTTGATTAACGCTAAGTTGCTAACTTCTTCTTTGCCAAGTAGTATTTCTTCTCTTTGCAGGATTTTGAAGATGTCTTTCCAGAAGATATTCCTAGTGGATTGCCACCTTTACGTGGCATTGAGCATCAAATTGATTTTGTACCTGGATCACAAATCCCAAATAGGCCAGCCTATAGGAGTAATCCAGAAGAGACAAAGGAACTTCAAAGGCAAGTTGAAGAGTTGCTTGAGAAAGGCTTTGTGAGAGAGAGCATGAGCCCTTGCTCTGTTCCGGTCCTATTGGTACCCAAAAAGGATGGAACTTGGAGGATGTGCGTGGATTGTAGAGCAATCAACAAGATTACGGTAAAGTATCGCCACCCTATTCCTCGTCTTGATGACATGTTGGATCAATTACATGGATCCAAAATCTTTTCTAAAATTGATCTAAAAAGTGGTTACCATCAGATTCGAATGAATCCGGGAGATGAATGGAAAACTGCTTTTAAGACCAAATATGGGCTTTATGAGTGGTTAGTTATGCCTTTCGGCTTGACTAATGCACCTAGCACTTTCATGAGATTAATGAATCATGTTTTTAAGGATTTTCATGGAAAATTTGTTGTGGTGTACTTCGATGATATCATGGTCTTTTCTAATTCTTTAGAAGAGCATGTAGAACACCTAAGACAAGTTTTTGAAGTTCTTAGAAAGCACTTGTTATTTTCTAATCTTAAAAAGTGTACTTTTTATGTGGATCGTGTGATTTTCTTGGGTTTTGTAGTTAGCTCTAAGGGTGTTGAGGTTGATGAAGAGAAAATCAAAGCAATTAAAGAATGGCCTTAACCTAAGAGTGTAACTGAAGTTAGGAGTTTTCATGGACTTGCTAGTTTTTATAGGAGGTTTGTGAGAGACTTTAGCACCATTGCTTCTCCTTTAACTGAAGTTATCAAAAAGGATAGGATTTTTAAATGGGGAAAAGAACAAGATGATGCTTTTAACTTGTTGAAATAAAAGTTATGTTCTGCTCCGTTATTACAATTGCCTGATTTTTCTAAATCTTTTGAAATTGAATGTGATGCTTCTGGCAAGGGAATAGGTGCTGTTTTGATGCAAGATTCTAAACCTATTGCCTACTTTAGTGAGAAGTTGAATGGAGCCACATTAAACTATTCAACTTATGACAAAGAGCTTTATGCTTTGGTAAGGGCTTTAGCCACATGGCAACATTACTTGTGGCCAAGGGAGTTTGTCATTAAAAGTGACCATGAATCCTTGAAATACTTGAAAAGTCAAGGTAAGCTTAGTAGAAGGCATGCTAAGTGGGTCGAATTTATTGAAACTTTTCCTTATGTAATTTCTTACAAACAAGGGAAAGAGAATGTTGTTGCTGATGCACTTTCAAGGAGGTATGTCTTAGTTTCTACCCTCACTTCTAAATTGATGGGTTTTGATCAAATCAAGGAACTTTATGCTAATGATGTTGATTTTGGCAAAACTTTTGCAGATTGTAAGTTGGGTCCTCTTGATAGGTTTAACCTACAAGATGGGTTTCTCTTTAAGGAAAATAAGTTGTGTATCCCTAATTGCTCTTTACGTGAAGTATTTGTAAGGGAAGCACATTGTGGAGGGCTTATGGGACACTTTGGGGTCCCAAAGACATTAGACATACTTGCTGAAAATTTCTTTTGGCCTGGAATGAGAAAAGATGTTGAAAGAATGTGCACACAGTGTTTGGAATGTAAACAAGCTAAATCTAAAGTGTTACCACATGGTCTTTACACGCCATTACCTGTTCCTACTTCACCTTGGATTGATATATCTATGGATTTTGTGTTAGGTTTGCCCAGAACAAGGTATGGTAAGGATGGTATATTTGTTGTGGTAGATAGGTTCTCCAAGATGGCTCGTTTTATTCCTTGTTTAAAAACTAATGATGCCTCACATGTTGCTAATCTTTTTGTAAAAAAGATTGTGAAATTGCATGGTATACCTAGAACTATTGTTAGTGATAGGGATGCAAAGTTTTTGAGTCACTTCTGGCGTGTATTTTGGGGGAAATTAGGCACTAAATTGTTGTTTTCCACTTCTTGTCACCCACAAACTGATGGACAAACTGAAGTAGTTAATAGAACCTTAGGAAACATGTTGAGGGCTGTTTTGAAAGGTAAATTAACTTTATGGGAAGATCACTTACCTATGATTGAATTTGCTTACAATAGAACAATCCATTCTTCTACAGGTATGTCTCCTTTTGAAGTTGTTTATGGCTTTAATCCCTTTACTCCACTTGATTTATTACCATTACCTACTAATGATATTGCTAGTCTTGATGGTAGGACAAAGGCTGAGATGATGAAAAAAATTCATGAGCAAACAAGGCTTGCAATTGAGAAGAAAAATGAGCAAACCGCCTTGAGAAAGAATAAGGGTCGAAAACAAGTTATTTTTAAACCTGGAGATTTAGTTTGGGTTCACTTTAGAAAGGAGAGATTTCCTTCCAAAAGGAAGTCAAAGTTGAATCCTAGAGGAGATGGCCCCTTTCAAGTCCTTGAAAGGATTGGAAACAATGCATACAAGTTGGACCTTCCTGGTGAGTTTCAAGTAAGTGCTACATTCAATGTTGCTGACTTATCTTTGTTTGACGTAGGATCGAATTCGGGGACGAATTCTTTTCAAGAAGAGGGGAATGATAGCATCACTAATAAGGATAGAGTTTTGGAAGCTCCAAGAAGGCCATTTACAAGATCTCAAGCTAAGGAATTGCAAACTAAGGTTGCTGGACTTCAATGGCAAATAAAGAAGCTTCTAACTATGGAGGAAGAGCTCATGCCCAAAGGAGAAGAGTTGTCGAAGTTTTACAACTATTTGGTTGCTCAAATTGAAGTCCAAGAGGAGGAAGATTTGGTTACCCAAATCTGCCCATGGAATCACCAAATGGGCTCAAAATGAGCTTAAATGAGTTCCAGAAAGAGGTGTTACAAGAGCAGCCCAATTGGAGTCCAAACAAATGGCCCAAAACTAGTTGTTTAAAGGCCCAAATCTGCCCAAAGGGTCTTGGCCGCCCCTCACCTACCAAAGACTTTTCTTACACTTTAGCAACCACCTACCTCATTGCAATAATTGTGTTTTCCATTACAACCACCCCACCTAGTTTTTAATGTTATTTTTATGCATTTGTACTCCTATAAATATGGTGTTCTTCTCCTTCATAATACAGATTATTATTGAGTGAGTATATCATACTTTGAGAGTTCTTTTGAACCTTTGTTACTTGTGCTTTGAGATTTATCTTTCAGCCTTTACTAGTTCATAGTTCAAGGTAGTAAGATTACTTCTCTTTTGTGATATCTTTGATTCCTTTGTGGTATTCTTAGAAGGCGATTAATACTAGTATTAATTGTTGTCTCAAGTTACTCGTAAAGTGGTCAAGATCAGAATCTATTGTTTTGATTTGCTTTTAAGTAAAGGCGTTTGATTTCTTTCATAAATCAAGACGTTGTTACTTTGATCTTGTCAAGGCTATAGAACTTGCGTTCTTGAAAGTTCTCGGAATTATTTCCTTGAATCTTTCCCATATCCTTTATTTTCGTCTCTTTAATTCTAGTTGTTCAATTCCTGTTGTTATTGCTTCCGCATTTACTTCTCAAATTCTTACTCTAGTTTGGATTCCCGACCTAGTTGTTATCACTAATAGGTGCAGGTGATGCACTATACAGCTGTGGATCAAAGTAATGTGGATGAGAATCACGACAACCTGAAGGGCCGTGAGAAGTCTGAAGGGCTGACTGAAAAGGCCTAGGAGGATGAGGTACCACTGAACCTGCCTGAATTACGGGACCTCTTATCCGATCCATGACCCGCTCCTTGTGATAGAGCCAAATCGATCCGGCGGGCTGCATTAGCCACCTCTTGAAAAGTGATTTTAGTCCCTGCTCCCATAGCCATCTGCAGTCGAATTGGCTGATTCAAGCCATCAATGAACCTTCTCACCCTTTCTCTATCTGTGGGAAGTATGAAAATGGCATGATAAGCTAGGTCAATGAACCTAGTCTCGTACTGTGTGAAAAATATAGAACCCTGATGAAGACGCTCAAATTGTCTGCGCAGAGCCTCCCTCTGAGTTGCTGGAACAAGCTTTTCCAAGAACAACTCTACAAATTGGCCCCAAGTTAAAGATGATGATCCTGCTGGCCTAGATAGACAATAATCTCTCCACCAAGTCTTGGCGGAACCAGATAGTCAAAAAGTGGCAAAATCAACACCATTAGTCTCCACAATGCCCCTAGTACGGAGAACCTCATGGAAATTATATAAGAAGTCCTGGGGATTCTCGGAAGAGTTCCACTGTATGTGGTAGTGAACATCTTTGTAAACCTATC
>JASVEL010011304.1:0-55875 GCA_032618575.1 Nicotiana noctiflora | reverse complement strand
CTTATGGTTGTTATTTCGGAAATTATTGTTATTTCCATTTAAACTATTTAGTTTGTTATCATCATTATATTATTGTTTCTCAGTAGGGCCCCGACTTTCCTCGTCACTACTCCATCGAGGTTAGGCTTGGCACTTACTGAGTACCGCCGTGGTGTACTCATGCTACTCTTCTGCACACTTTTGTTGTGCAGATCCAGGTACATCCGAGCAGGCTCGTACTAGGTGATTCTGCAGCTTTCTGGGAGACTTCGAGGTATGATCTGCCACGTCCGCGGATCCGGAGGCTTCCCTTCTATTCTAGTATTACTAGTTGGCATTTTTCTTCATTTCGTTATTAGATACTCTTTACACATAGAGCCACAGTTGTATTTCTCTTTTAGTCTGTGTTACCGTGGGGTTCCGGATCTTGGTAGTGTTTTACTTATTGTGTGACGGATGTATGTGCCAAGCGGCACGGATTACATATCTTTTATGTTATTTTCCGTTGTTTCTATTTAAGTATTTATAACTTATAGATTCCGCAACGTGTTAGGCTTACCTAGTCGTGGGGATTGGGTGCCATCACGACATGTTCACAATTGGTGAACCAGGGTCATGACAAGTAGGTATTAAAGCTCTAGGTTCATAGGAGTCACGGGACACAGACCGGTTATTTAGAGTCTCGCCGATCGATACGGAGACGTCCGTATTTATCTACGAGGGGCTATGTAACTGTTTAGGAAAAATCTTCATTTCTTTTGAATTTCTTGTCATGTGATGTTTTGACACCAATTCTTAACTTCTGTCTTCTATTCTCTCACGGATGGTGAAGACACATGGTACACGCGAGGATCAGGCACCCGCGCCCCCTGCTGTCGCCACCAGAGGCCGGGGCCGGGGTAGAGGCCGGGGCTGGGGTAGAGGCCCAGGATGCGCCCGAGGTGCAGCCACAACACCCACGCGCGCTGTCATTGAGGCACCACCGGTGGATCAGGTTGGAGCACATGCACCTGGTACACCTACTACTGCTACTACGACTCCAGCACTCCAGGAGACTCTGGATCAGTTTATGAGCATGTACACTACTCTAGCTCATGCGGGGTTGCTTCCTCTTGCTGCAGCCACATCTCAGGCCGGGGGAGGTGCCCAGACTCTCGCAGCCTACACTCCTGAGCACTGAGTGGCCATGGAAAAGGTTCTAGAGGTTATTCCTATACCACCTGCCATACCAGTACAACCCGGAGGTGGATCAGCTGCCTCCAAGGACGAGCAATGCAGGTTGGAGAGGTTCAAGAAGTATGATCCCCTAGAGTTCAGTGGCTTAGCTTCAGATGATGCCTTAGGATTTCTGGAGGAGTGTCATCGCATCCTCCATACTAAGGGTATAGTGGAGTCCAGTGGGGTTTCTTTTACTACTTTCCAGCTTCGATGGGCTACTTGTGATTGGTGGCGGACATAAGAGTTGGGTAGTCCAGTCGAGTCTGCCTCGTTGACTTGGACACGGTTCTCTGATATGTTTTTGAGGGAGTTTGTTCCCAGAGCCTCAGGGATGCTTGGCGTGAAGAGTTTGAGTGGTTGCGCTAGGGCTCTATAACAGTATCTGAGTATGCCATCAGTTACACCCGGTTAGCCAAACATGCACCGGCTTTGGTTGCCACGGTCCGGGAGAGAGTGTGGAGGTTTATTGAGGGTCTTATTCCACCTATCCGGTCCAACGTGGCTAGAGAGCTAGAGATGGATGTGTCGTATCAGTAGGAGGTGAGTATTTCCAGACGGATTGAGGGTATGATCGCTAGGGAGCGAGGAGACAGGGAGGCCAAGAGGTCTCATGAGTCGGGTCATTTCTCTGGTGCCCGTACCACAACAGCTGATCGATTTGGCAGGGGTTATTTCGGTCGTCCGGTTCATTCAGCATTGCTTGTAGCTGGTGGTACTCCAGCTCCTCCAGCACCTTAGGAGCCTTACTATGCTCCCCCAGTTTCCAGTGCACCTCCTACGTGGGGTACCTCTGGGGGTCAGTCCAGCTGGAGCGGGGCCAGTCAGTCACAGCCACCGCGTCCTCCTATGGCTTGTTTTGAGTGCGGGGATACTCGCCACCCGGTTAGGGAGTGCCCTAGGCGCAGGAGAGGAGCCCTCATCGCCCATCACGCGCATTCGCGTGGTTCTCGTGGCCGCCAGCTATCATTCCAGCCCCCGCCGCCACTCCACCCGCCCGGCCATCCAGGGCGGGGGTCAGGGTTCCAGAGGCCGCCCTCGAGAGGGGGGACAGGCCAGATTCTATGCTATTCCTGATCGCGCTGCGGCTGTTGCATCTGACTCTGTTATCACATGTATTATTATGGTTAGTCACAGGGAGGCATCGGTTCTATTCGACCCTGGTTCCACTTTTTCATATGTGTCTTCTTACTTTGCTTCTCATCTGGGTGTGCCTCGGGATTCTTTGAGTGTCCCCATTTATGTTTCCACTCCGGTGGGTGATTCTTTGGCTGTGGACCGCGTATATCGGTCGTGTTTGGTTACCATTTGTGATTTTGAGACCAGAGCAGATCTATTGTTGCTCGGGATGGTTGATTTTGATATTATTCTGGGCATGGACTGGTTGTCGCCCCATTTTTCTATTCTTGATTGTCACGCCAAGACCGTGATGCTGGCTATGCCAGGCATTCCACGTATTGAGTGGAGTGGCACTCTAGATCACACCCTAGCCGTGTTATTTCTTTTCTCAGAGCTCAGCGTATGGTTAAGAAGGGGTGTGCTGCTTATCTAGCCTATGTGCGGGACGTCAGTATTGACATTCCCTCTATTGATTCTGTTCATGTGGTACGTGACTTTGCTGATGTATTTCCAGCTGATCTCCCGGGCATGCCGCCCGACAGAGATATTGACTTTGCTATTGACTTGTTGCTGGGCACTAAGCCCATTTCTATTCCATCGTACTGTATGGCTCCTCCGGGGTTGAAGGATCAGTTACAGGAGTTATTGGGCAAGGGTTTTATTTGACCCATTGTTTCGCCTCGGGGTGCTCCTGTATTGTTTGTGAAGAAAAAGGACGGTTCTATGCGTATGTGTATTGACTATCGTCAGCTGAACAAGGTTACAGTGAAGAACCGGTATCCTTTGCCCCGTATTGATGATTTATTTGACCAACTACAGGGCGCACATGTGTTTTCTAAGATTGATTTGCACTCTGGGTATCACCAGCTGAAGATTCGGGAGCCAGATATCCCGAAGACTGCCTTCAGGACCCGGTATGGTCACTATGAGTTCCTCGTGATGTCTTTTGGGCTGACTAATGCCCCAGCAGCCTTTATGCATTTGATGCACAGTGTGTTCAGGCCTTATCCGGACTCGTTCGTGATTGTCTTCATTGATGATATTCTAGTATATTCCCGGAGCCGGGAAGAGCACGAGCAGCATTTGAGGATAGTGCTTTAGATTCTGAGGGAGAAGCAGCTTTATGCCAAGTTCTCTAAATGTGAATTCTAGTTGAGTTCAATGGCATTTTTGGGCCACGTGGTGTCGAGTGATGGTATTTGAGTAGATCCGAGGAAGGTGGAGGCCGTGCAGATTTGGCCCAAACCCTCCTCCGCTACTGAGATTCGCAGTTTCCTTGGTTTGGCGGGCTATTACCGTCGTTTCGCAGAGGGGTTCTCTTCGATTGCAGCACCTATGACTAGATTGACCCAAAAGGGTGCCCCTTTTCAGCGGACAGACGAGTGTGAGGCGAGCTTTCAGAAGCTCAAGACAGCTTTGACTTCGGCCCCTATATTGATGTTGCCTACAGGTTCGGGGTCCTATACCGTATATTGTGATGCCTCACGAGTTGGACTCGGTGCGGTATTGATGCAGGACGGTAGGGTGATTGCCTACGCGTCGAGACAGCTGAAGGTGCATGAGAAGAATTACCCTGTTCATGATTTGGAGCTAGCCGCCATTGTTCACGCCTTGAAAATTTGGCGTCATTATTTATATGGGGTTCCTTCTGAGATCTACACTGATCACCGGAGCTTGCAACACTTGCTTAAGCAGAAGGACCTGAATATGCGTCAGAGGAGATGGTTGGAACTACTGAAGGACTACGATATTACTATTCTCTATCATCCGTGCAAGGCTAATGTGGTTGCCGATGCCTCGAGTCGTCGGGCAGAAAGTTTGGGGAGTTTAGCATATCCACCAGCTTCGAGAGGCCTATGGCGATGGATGTTCAGAGCTTTAGCCGACAGTTTGTTAGACTGGATCTTTCGTAGCCCAGATGGGTTCTGGCTTGTGTGATTTCTCGGTCTTCTCTATTTGACCGCATCAGGGAGCATTAGTTCGACGACCCTCATTTGCTTGTCCTCCAGGATAGAGTTCGGCGTGGTGATGCTCGAAATGTTACCATCGGAGATGATGGAGTTATGAGGATGCAGGGGCGCATCTCTGTGCCCAATGTAGATGATCTTCGAGAGCTGATTCTAGCAGAGGCCCATAGCTCGCGGTATTCCATCCATCCGGGAGCCGCGAAGATGTATCAAGACTTGAAACAACATTACCGGTGGAGGCGGATGAAGAGGGATATAGTTGATTATGTTTCTAGATGCCTCAACTGCCAGCAGGTGAAGTATGAGCATCAGCGTCCGGGTGGATTGATGTAGCAGATTGAGATTCCAGAGTGGAAATGGGAGCGCATCACCATGGTCTTTGTATCCGGGCTTCCACGGACCGTTAGGAAGTTTGATTCCATTTGGGTTATTGTGGATCGGCTGACCAAGTCCGCCCATTTTATACCGGTGAGCACTACTTATTCATCGGAGCGACCGGCGGAGATCTATATCAAGGAGATAGTTCGGCTGCATGGTATTCCAGTTTCCATCATTTCAGACAGAGGCACTCAGTTTACTTCACGGTTCTGGAGAGCCGTGCAGTAGGAGTTAGGTACTCGGGTGGAGCCGAGCACGGCATTTCACCCCCAGATGAATGGACAATCTAACCGCACTATTCAGATTTTGGAGGATATGCTTTGTGCATGCGTGGTTGAGTTTGAAGGGTCATGGGATCACTTCTTGCCACTGGCGGAGTTTGCTTATAACAACAGCTACCAGTCTAGTATTCAGATGGCACCGTACGAGGCCCTATACGGTAGGAGGTGCAGGTCTCCCGTGGGTTGGTTTGAGCCGGGCGAGGCCAGGTTGCTAGGTACTGATATGGTTCAGGAGGCTATGGACAAGGTCAAGGTGATTCAGGACAGATTTCGTGTACCCCAGTCTAGACAGAAGAGTTATGCGGACAGGAAGGTTCGCGATGTGGCTTTTATGGTGGGTGAGCGAGTTCTGCTGCGAGTCTCGCCCATGAAGGGCGTTATGAGGTTTGGGAAGAAAGGGAAGCTGAGTCCTAGATTTATTGGCCCTTTCGAGATTTTGAGGCGTGTTGGGGAGGTTGCTTATGAGTTGGCCTTACCTCCCAGCCTAGCCGGAGTTCACCCCGTATTTCATGTCTCCACGCTCCGGAGATACCATGGTGACCCGTCGCATGTGTTGGATTTCACATCTGTTCAGCTAGACAAAGATCTGTCTTATGTTGAGGAGCCAGTAGCCATTCTAGACAGGCAAGTCAGAAAGCTAAGGTCAAAGAACATCGCTTCGGTAAAGGTTCAGCGGCGGGGCCAGCCGGTCGAGGAGGCGACTTGGGAGACCGAGCAGGATATGCGCAGCCAGTACCCTCATCTTTTCACTACTCCAGGTATGTTTTCTATGCTCGTTCGAGGACGAACGAATCTATAAGTGTGGGAAGATGTAACGACCCGACCGGTCATTTTAGAAAATTACGCCCCAATCCCTAATTTAACTGTTCCCCTAAGTTCATTTCTACTATTGTGGTTTGCCGGGAGAGTCGGTTCTGAATATTTGAGCATTTTGGGACACTTAGTCCCTAAATAAGAGCTTTGAAGCTAGAAAATGGCCCGTAGCCGGAACAGTGTTAAGACGATCTCGGAACGGAAATCCGATGGTTTCATTAGCTCCGTTAGGTGATTTCCGGGTTGGGAGCGCGTTTGGAATGTATTTTGGAGGTCCGTAGCTCAATTAGGCTTGAAATGCCGAAGGTTGAAATTTTGGCGAATCCGAACGATAGGTGAGATTTTGATCCGGGGTCGGAATGGAATTCGGACAATTTTTGCAGCTTCGTTATGTGATTTTGGATATGTCCGCAAAATTTCAGGTCATTCGGACGTCGTTTGGTCGGGTTTTTGATCGAATGTGTAATTCGGAATGTTTTAAGGAATTTAGGCTTGAATTCGATACGAATTATGGGTTTTGATGTTGTTAGACTTGTTTTGAGGATTTGAGCAAGTTCGAATAAGGTATTAAGATGTGTTGGTATGTTTGGATGAGGTCCCGGGGGCCTCGGGGTGTTTTCGGATGGTTAAACGGGAGAAAATTATGGAAAAATTGCAGGTTGGGATCCTGCTTCTGTTGTTTCCGCTCCCGCGGAATTTTGGACGCAGGAGCGAGTCCGCAGAAGCGGACGAGATGCGCAGGAGCGGCTGGTCACGCAGAAGCGGACGCCATTCCGCTGAAGCGAGGTCGCTGGTGCGAGCCAGTGATCGCAGAAGCGGACGGGGAGAAAATGGGCATGGTCCGCAGAAGCGGACACTCGACCGCTTGGGCGAGACCGCAGAAGCGGTCAATGGTGCGCAGAGGCGGATGTTTCCGCAGAAGCGGAAGTTCCTTCGCAGAAGCGGGCCCGCTTAAGCGGCCCTTTGCTCGCAGAAGCGGAAATGGCCGGCCAGGCCTGGAACCGCTGAAGCGACCCTTTGGTCGCGGATACGGGTGCATAGGAGCGGAAAATATTCCGCAGAAGCGAAAATCGCTGTAAGTAAGTGTATCCGAAGTTAGAAAAATTTCAGAACATTTCACACATTTTGGGTCTCGGCTTTAGAGGCGATTTGGGCGATTTTGAAGAGAAATTCAAGGGAAATCATCAGGGTAATCATCTATGGACTTAAACTATGATTAGTATTGGTAATATTATGCAATTATATCATGAAAATGGAGAAATTTGGGGTAATTATGGAGGATTTAGCCCTAGGTTTGAACTTTAGAAAATCAAGGTTTTGAATGGCCAAATGGAGTCCGAATTTGGTAAAATTTATATGCTTAGACTCGTATTGAGACAGGGGTTCCGAATATACAACTTTCGTGATTTTTCGATAAGCGTACCGAAAGTCGGGTTTTGGCAACTTGTGGATTTTGGTGAATTTTGAGCTATTTTGATTGGGTAATGCCCAAATTGGCCTATTTTGATGTGATTCTATTGATTTTTATCAGATACTACACTTGTGGAGGCCGACATTCGCGGCAAGAGGGTTATTTCTTAGCGGTTTTGTACCGAATTGAGGTAAGTGGCTTGTCTAACCTCGTGTGGGGGACTTTCACCCCTAGGATATTATTGTGATACTTTAAATGCCTTGTACGCGAGGTGACGGGCGTGTACATGCGCTGGTTGTTGAACACATACTTTACTCAAAATGTTCAATGAGTGATATTACTGTTTTTAGATGTTAAATTCGATATTTCTACCCGGTAGTAGTTATAAAAGCATGATTAGATAGAATCTAACTGTCCAGTTGCTTACTTGACTTACTTGAGTTTTCTTGGTAATCGCTGGCGCTGTTCATCGGCGGAGTTATCATTAGGCATATTATACTTCTCTCTGTGTATTCCTTTACTTGCTGTGGTTATGGACTACGGGTTCGATTCCCGAGATCCTGAGATTATTGAAATGTGGACTACGGGTTCGATTCCCGAGATCCTGAGATTATTGAAATGTGGACTACGGGTTCGATTCCCGAGATCCTGAGATTATTGAAATGTGGACTACGGGTTCGATTCCCGAGATCCCGAGATTATTGAAATGTGGACTACGGGTTCGATTCCCGAGATCCCGAGATTATTGAAATGTGGACTACGGGTTCGATTCCCGAGATCCCGAGATTTATTGAAATATGGTCTACGGGTTCGATTCCCGAGATCCTGAGATTATTGGTAGGGACTGCGGGTTCGATTCCCGGAGATCCTGAGTTATTGAGATATTATTGAGACATGGGCTGTGGGTTCGATTCCCGGAGACCCAGAGGTACTGAGAATGGGACTGTGGGTTCAATTCCCACAGATCCTGGATTCGTTTATTTGAGGTTATTACTTGTTATTAGCTTGATTGTAGACAGTTTCAGTAAACATCGTAATGTTGTTATTTCGGAAACTATTGTTATTATCGGTTAAACTGTTTATTTTGTTATCATTATATTATTATTGTTTCTCAGTAGGGCCCTGACCTTCCTCGTCACTACTCCATCGAGGTTAGGCTTGGCACTTACCGAGTACCGCCGTGGTGTACTCATGCTACTCTTCTGCACACTTTTGTTGTGCAGATCCAGGTACATCAGAGCAGGCTCGTACTAGGTGATTCTGCAGCTTTTCTGGGAGACTTCGAGGTATGATCTGCCACGTCCGCGGATCCGGAGGCTTCCCTTCTATTCTAGTATTACTAGTTGGCATTTTTCTTCATTTCGTTATTAGATACTCTTTACACATAGAGCCACAGTTGTATTTCTCTTTTAGTCTGTGTTACCGTGGGGTTCCGGATCTTGGTAGTGTTTTACTTATTGTGTGACGGATGTATGTGCCAAGCGGCACGGATTACATATCTTTTATGTTATTTTCCGTTGTTTCTATTTAAGTATTTATAACTTATAGATTCCGCAACGTGTTAGGCTTACCTAGTCGTGGGGATTGGGTGCCATCACGACATGTTCACAATTGGTGAACTAGGGTCGTGACAGTTTCTACCAAAATGCGACATGGGGAGGTTCGTAGAGCAGCCATACTCTGAAGAATTTGCCCCTACTCTATCCCAAAAAAACCTTCAAGATGCCCTTTACTTGAGGGTGTACGGTGGGACTAATGATCCCGAGGATCATCTGATCCATTACGTCACTGCTGTGAAAGGCAACAACCTGTCAAAAAGACAGGTACCATCAGTATTGTTGAAAACGTTTGGCGAGACGTTAACTGGAGGAGCCTTGACATGGTACTCCCAGCTGTCTGCCAAGGCAATATCAACATTCAAAGAAATGGCGGATAAGTTCATCACTGCCCCTGCAAGTGCAAAGAAGGCAGAGGCAAGGGTCAACAACATCTTCTCCATCAGACAAACCACAGGTGAAGGGCTTAGGGACTTCCTCGCTAGATTCAACAGGGTGAGAATGAGCCTGCCGAATGTATCGAAAGGAATGGCAGCCACCGCCTTCCAGAATGGACTAAGCAGAGACGGCTCAAGAGAAACTAAGAAGCTGCTGAACCGCCTCATGAAGTATCCCCCTACGACATGGGAGGAAATCCATAATGCCTATTGCGCCGAAGTACGAACGGATGAGGACTATCTCAACGGGCCAACCCAACGGTTGACAACAATACACTCAGAAATAAGGAAAGACCGGCGCCATGAGGGATGTCGAGAACATCTCTTGCGCTCCAACAGAGAACAACATCAGCCGTACACTAGATCCTCACATCCACCACCCAGGCAAATGGACGCGTTATAACGACATGTCGCCCCACTCCGAAATGCAAGATGTACGCCCCCTTATTATAATCATATAACTTTTGCATTCTCCTTCAGAAATAGTGTACGCACTAGAGAAGCTAGGCACCAAGGTGCAGTGGCCTCAGAAGATGAAGTCAGATCCCGCCACAAGAAAATTAAACATTTTGTGCGAGTTCCATTCGGAACGGGGACACAGGACCTAAGACTGCATAGGTCTACGACAAGAGGTGGTCAGGATGTTGAACCAAGGATACCTAAAAGAACTACTCAGCGACAAAGGAAAAATCAACTTTGCAC
This sequence comes from Nicotiana noctiflora, assembly GCA_032618575.1. NCBI lineage: Eukaryota > Viridiplantae > Streptophyta > Magnoliopsida > Solanales > Solanaceae > Nicotiana > Nicotiana noctiflora. The sequence continues at coordinate 46,017 of JASVEL010011304.1, read as the reverse complement.
GCGGGCAAGAGAAGTCTCGTGGGCCCCCAAAGTCGCCTTCCCCAATGCGGAAAATAAACATGATCATCGGCGGTGGTAACGACTCAACGATCAACCACATCAAGTTCGCCAACACTCACAGGCTGAAGTGGACCATCTCCCACGGGCGGTATAATGACTTCGAAGGTAGTATCACCTTCGATAAGTCTGATACGACGGGTTGTCTTTACCGCACAATGATGCTTTAGTTATTACTTTACACATTATTGATATGGACGTGAAAAGAGTCATGATCGATGAGAGAAACGGCGCCTGTATTATTCATCCAAGGGTCCTCGCACAAATGGGACTCGGGGATAGGGTAATACCGTGCTGCATAACACTAATCGGTTTTAACAATGCAGTGGAACGGACGTCGGGAGAAATAAAGTTACCCATCCTCGCAGGAGGAGTCACGCTAGAAACAACTTTCCACGTGATGAACCAGGAGACGGCGTATAACATCATCATACGGTGCCCATGGATACATGCCATACGAGCGGTCCCTTCAAGCATGTACCAGATGGTCAAATTCCCTACCCCATAGGGGATATTCAGCATCAGGAGAGAGCCGCGCTCCGCACAAGAGTGCTACAAAATAACCCAAGACTGCGCCCACACCCAACAACTAAGGGGCAAGCACGGAGGCATAGCAATTAGCCGTGCCGGGTACTAAAACTGACCCAACGGCAAACACTATCCAAGATCCTGACATCGTGGAAGGCTATAAAGCAAAAATCGAAGATCTCGACCCGGTCCAATTGGACGGCACCAACCCAGCAAAGAAAGCATACATCGACTATGGCCTTGCTAACCCAAGTAAGTATCATGAATTCTTAACTAACCATGCTGATCTGTTTGCTTTTTCCCACTCAGATATGCCAGGGATTTCGCAAGATATCGCCACCCATAAGATGAACGTCGACACGCTGCATCTGCCGGTACAATGGATGAAAAGGAAATTTATTGCCACGATCAATAAAGCGGTCAGCGAGGAAGTATACAAACTACTCACCAACGGATCCATCAGGGAATCAAAGTACCCTCAGTGGGTCGCCAACGTTGTCATGGTTAAAAAGAAAACAGAAAGTGGAGGATGTGCGTGGATTTCACCGACCTGAATAAAGCGTGCCTAAAAGATTCATTCCCCCTTCCCCACATTGACCAGTTGATTGATGCCACCGTAGGACACTGACTATTGAGATTTCTAGATGCATATTCTAGTTACAATCAAATCTTGATGGCTGAGGAAGATCAGGAGAAGACAACCTTCATCACCTACTAAGGAACCTACTACTACAAGGTGATGCCCTTCGGGCTCAAAAATACAGGGGCTACCTACCAAAGACTGGTCACCAAGATGTTCAAAGAGCAACTCGGTAAGACCATGGAAGTCTATATCGATGACATACTGGTGAAGTTGGCGAGAAAAGAGGATCACTCGACCACTTAAAAGAAGCCTTCGAAATACTGAGAAGGTACGGGATGAAACTGAATCCCAAGTAATGTGCTTTCAGCGTAGCCTCGGGGAAATTTCTAGGATTCCTCATATCCCAACGAGGTATCGAGGTCAACCCTGACCAAATTAAGGCAATTGATACGATACCCGAAGTACTAAACAACAAAAAGTAGGTGCAAAAGCTGACGGGCCGAATAGCCGCCGTATCTAGATTCATCTCACGATCCTTCGACAGATGCCATAATTTTTTCAATGTACTAAGAAAGGACAACGAATATAAGTGGAATGAAGAATGCGTCAAAGCTTTAAGAGAACTAAAGGCGTACCTGTCCTCGTCCCCACTACTGGCCAAAGCAGACCCGGACGAGGCTCTGCTGGTATACCTGGCCGTGTCAGAAGTCGCTGTCAGCGTAATATTGTTCGGAGAGACTAAAGGTATGCAATCCCCTATCTATTACATAAGGAAAACCCTGGTGGATACTGAAACACGGTATCCACACCTTGAAAAATTAGCCCTGGCACTGGTTACAGCTTTGCGGAAGCTCAAACCTTATTTCCAATGCCACCCCATTAAAGTGGTGACCACGTTCCTTTTGAGAAGCATATTGCATAAGCCCGAATTATCGGGCTGACTCGCCAGATGGTCATAGAGCTCAGCGAACATGATATCTCGTACATCCCAAGAACCTCCATTAATTCACAGGTCCTTGCCAACTTCATGGCCGATTTTAGCACAAAAATACTACCAGAGGCGCATCGCGCCCCCTCAAATACCGACCTATTATCTCTCTACACGGACGGAGCCGCTAACGCCTCAGAATCGAGACTGGGACTTGTCCTCGAAGTCCCCACGGGCGAAATAATTCTCTAGTCCATACAATTCCCCACGATGACTAACAACGAGGAAAAATATGAAGCCGTTATCGCATGTATAAAGTTGGCCATCAAGTATGGAGCCCGCCGTTCTCCATTGCCACTCTCAACTCGTGGTGAACCAAGTCACTGGGACTTACCAAATCAAGGAACAGAGATTACAAAAGTACCAAGCAGAAATCCACAGGTTAATGGCCAAACTCGATGAGTGCCGCTTTGAGCAGGTTCGTAGGGCACATAATGTCGAGGCGGATGGCTTGGCAAAACTGGCTGCAGCCACCGAAAACCTCGACAAAGAGAGCGTCGTTACCCTCCTCCACTCAGCAATTGATCATATAGAGGTACTCTCATTAATTTTAATTTGGAACTGGCACAACCAATTCTTATCCTACTTATAGGCAGGTAGACTCCCGCCTAACAAAAAGAAGCCAAGAAGCTCCGTGTACAGGCCGACCGATACTGCATGATAAATCACGAGCTCTACAAGAGGACCTTTGGTGGACCACTAGTCACATGCTTGGGTCCTAATCAAACAACGCCGGTACTAGAGGAAGTACACAAGGGTCATTATGGCGCCCATACAGGCAACCATGCCCTCGTATGCTATCTAATACGGGCCGGCTACTACTGACCAACTATGAAGAAAGATGCGGCAGAATACATTCGCCGATGTGAACGATGCCAAAAGTTTGCCCCATGATACACCAACCAGGAGAACCTCTTCACTCAATCACTTCCCCGTGGCCTTTCATCAAATGGGGAATGGACATAGTCGGCCCATTACCGGCAGGACGAGAAAAGGTACGATTTCCATTAGTTTTAACTAACTATTTTTCCAAGTGGGTAGAAGCAGGTGCGTACACCCAAATACGCAAACAGGAAGTCATCGCCTTCATATTGAAGAACATCATCTTCCACTTCAACATCCCCAAGGAAATCACCTACGACAACGGGCGATAGTTCATCGGTCAGAAAACGACCGAGTTCTTCGACAAATGGCATATCAAATGAATACTCTCCACGCCATATCATCCCGCCGCCAATGGTCATGTAGAATCATCTAACAAAACGATACTGAATATACTGAAAAAGAAGCTCGAAGACGCCAAAGGGTTATGGCCTGAGCTACTACCAGAAGTACTATGGGCACACATGACCACTCCTAAATCCTCCACCGGAGAAATGCCATACTCACTGGTATACAGAATCGACACTGTCATACCAGTCAAAGTAGGCAAACCGAGCCTGAGGTATTCTCACACAAGCGGGGCGGAAAGTGATTTGAACAGAATTCAAGACCTCGATGAGGTTGAGGAAAGAAGATAAATAGTGTACATAAGGATGGTGGCTCAGAAACAACAAATAAAAAGATACTACAACAAGAGAGCCAAAATACGATCACACAAAGTGGGTGATTACGTCCTTTGGCATCTAAAGACCTAAGTGAGGAAAAACTAGGCACCAATTGGTACGGACCGTACAAAATCACTGCGGTAGTAGATAAAGGGTCATTTTAACTGGAGACAATGGAAGGAAAGACACTCTAAAACAATTGGAACATCTCTCACCTCAATTATTTCCATTTCTGAAGAGCACCCCCTGAGTCGTACTCTTTTTCCCTTACCCGAGTTTTGTCCCAATTAGGTTTTCTTGGAAAGGTTTTTAACGAGGCGACATAGGAGATGCTCGGAGATACTCACGAGGCAAGTTTGACACGCCAGTTACTCTGCAGTCCCTCACAACTGGCATGTCAAAGGGACTGGACTAACGGATTGACGGCGATCTACAATGTATGAAAGGCTACGGCCATCTCCAATGTATAAAAGGCTACGACCATCTCCAATGTATAAAAGGCTACGGTCATCTCCAATGTATGAAAGGCTACAGCCATCTCCAATGTATGAAAGGCTACGGCCATCTCCAATGTATGAAAGACTACCGCCATCTCCAATGTATGAAAGGCTACGGCCATCTCTAGTGTATGAAAGGCTACGACCATCTCCAATGTATGAAAGACTACATCTATCACCAATATATAAAAGGTCACTGTAAGGCCCCGTAAAATTTTTGTGCTTGAAACCTAGTAGCCGTGGTGTCATGGTCCGAATAAGGTGTTAGCTCGCCATGGTTCGGACCCTTGGTAGTGATTTAAGTTTCAAAAATTGAAAGAATAAGTTTTTCCAGAAATTGTTGATTTTGCGATCAGGAATGCGATCGCAGATCTGATATGCGGACCACATTCCTACCGCAGAGTTTAATAGAATATTTTCCAAAAATTGTGTTGAAAATGCGGTCAAATGTGCGATCGTAGAATGGGAATGCGTACTGCAGATCTATCGCATAATTTCTTGAGAATTTTTGAGTGTCAAATCTACGGTGTATTCAGCGACCGCAGAACACGAATGCGGACCGCATTCTGGTCGCATATCATAACAGAACATGTTCATTTTTAGGGGCAATTCTATGGTCCATTATGCGGACCGCTTGTTGATTCTGCGTTCGCAGATGCGACCGCAGATGCGACTAGGCCCAGATTTTTATAAAATTTTGTCCCGACCCCTTCTTTAATAAAACACCTCCAACCTTCATTTTTCTCATATCTTCTTAGCAAAATTAGAGAGAGGAAAGAGGGGTTCTAGAGAGAGAAATCTAACTATCTTCAAAGATTGTTCCATTCGTTTGGCCCGGAAGATCCTAGAGCAAAAGTCATCTTCCCCAAATCTCTAAGAGGTAAAAACCCTAGTCATTTTCCTCTAATTTCTCAGTTTTTCAAAGGTAAAAAAAGAATTGCATACAATAGCTTTTGGAAATAGAATGTGACACTCATGCATGTTATTTGAACTTGAATTTTAGTAAAAAGAAGTGGGTAGGAGTAGGAGTTTGCACAAAAACGAAAGTTGGCAACTTAGGGTAGCTTGGGTGAGCTTAAGTAAGAGATTGAAGGAACTAAATTCGACTCCAGGTATGTATGGCTAACTTTGATTCTTGTAAAATTGCCCTTATGTGTGCAATTCTCTTGGTATGTGTTAATTTGAGAGATTGTGTGAAATTCTTTGATTTTGTTGTTGGGTATTCAATTGATGTTGAACTATATGTGGTGTGGTATGGAATATGAACCGAAAGATGAAAAGGGAATTGAAATTTGTAAAGAACTGAGAACAAATGTTGTGATGGTATACATGATTTATTGTGGAAAGAATTGAAATACTTGAATTGTGGTAAATTATTGAATATAATGCTATGGGTACTCTCGAATATGGAAACATTGTAACTTGGTTGTGATACCGGTTTGAAAAGATTAGGAGAATGAACCAATTTTTAAATTGCTTATTTGCACTTGTTGTGATTTTGTGTAATGCCTTGTTTGCTATTTGTGATTGTTGTGATTGAAACTATACGGTTGGATCGGGTTGCGCGCCGCAACGCGAAGTAATAAGGTGTGGGTTGGGGTGATAAGTGTGGCCGAGGTAATAAGGGTGGCCGAGGTAATAAGGATGGAAAGCGATCAAAATCGCCATTGAAATTGATATAAAATCACTTATGTGAAATTGTGAAAGGAGATAGTAGGAGAGTTTGCAACCTGTGGGGCACTGATTGCCCCTTTGTTTGACTTGATTGTGTACTTCCGTGTTTGTTTGGTTGTTGTCTTCCTTGTTGATCTTTAATTGTGCTTGAGTTGACAACTACTTGGAACAAAGTAAATGTGGAAACATGGTTGGCTGTCTTTATTAATTCTCGGTGTAATTCATTGGTTGTCTTATCATCGTGATTTACTTGTTTAATGGCTTGAGTTTACTTGGGACAAAGCTTGTCCATACATACCAGTACAATTCTAGTGTACTGACGTCCCTTTTGCCAGGGACGCTACATTTGTGTCATGATTGTTGGTGGATCAGTAGGAGGTACTTCAGCTCATCGGCAGTAGCATCCTTCATCTTCCACTGCCCGTTTTGGTGAGCCCCTTTCCTTCTCGGGGCCCTGCATGGCTCATGGCACTTCTGTTTAGACTTTATTTTGATTTTGTGTAAGGTATATCCGGAGCCTTGTTACCTGCAAGTATTGTATCATCCTTTGTATCCTAGAGGCTCCATAGACATGTAAACCGTGGGATTTCAGCCTTATGTATATATTATGTCGGGCGTTGTAAATTGTAAACTTGTTGGTAAACTAATCGTGTGGTTATGTTTGTATAATGTGAATTCAGTTATAATCGGTAAGATCTTTGGCTTATGAGTAATAATCAACACAGGGGTAACGCGTGGGATAGAAAGGCACCCAGGCCCGCTTGACTGGGGCTACCCGGTCAGGCGCCTGTCATGTCCCTCGATTTGGAGCGTGACAGTCACGACCATCTCAAATGAATAAAATGGCCAAGTCCACTGTCGTAACAAGTTGACTTAGCTCGATTACGATAAGTTAACTCGATACGATCGAGATCACTTACATGGTCACATCCATCTCAAAATAATAAAATGGCCAAGGCCACTGTCATAACAAGTCGCCTTAGCTCGATTACGACAAGTTAACTCGACATGGTTGAGATCATGTACATGGTCATGTCACGACCCAAAAATCCCTCCAAAGGAGTCGTGATGGCACCTAGTATCTAAACTAGGTAAGTTTAACATTAACTGGAATAACATCGATATTTATCAACTTCAAATAAAATTTTCTCCAAACCATTTACAATTCCCAAAACCGGTAGTACAAGTCACAAGCCTTTCTAAGAGTATTTATACAAAATAAATACATCATTGTTCCAAAATGTCACAACCCGGATTCCCCTCCATCGTGATCGTGATGGCTCCTACTCGTGGTAGCTAGGCAAGCCAATTCACTCACTATCTTTCCATTAACACAATCATCCCGTTGTCAATTTATAACCAAAATAATAATAATAATAACATTAACCGCGGAAGTCTACTTCATAAATCTGAATATAAGTGTGAAGTACTCAATATAAATCCTCTACCCAAGATGTAGAGTCACAAACTCATGAACCACTAAGAATAAATACACATAATGGTCTGAAAGAAATATAATAACCGTTTGTCTCGAAACAATGAGACTACAACAACAATGAAAAATATAAGAAGGCCTGCAAGCTACATCAGTCTCGAAAGAATGACAATCCTGCTAGTGAACTACTGCTGCTGCTGATGCTCAAAACCTGGACCTGTGCAAAAATGCACAGAAGTGTAGTATCAGCACAATCCGACCCCATGTGCTGGTAAGTGCTTGGCATATCCCGGCGAAGTAGTGACAAGGCTAGGACCAGACACTCACGTAAACTTGTGCAGTTCTATATACATATGTACCACAAATAACAGAAATACTGAGCAACACAAATAGCAAGGGAAGTAACATGTTAGGGGAGCACAATCGTATATACATAATTAATCAGTAAGGTAAAAAACAGAGTGCAACACAAAACAATTATCACAAAACAAGAAATTGAATGGTTGCACGGCATCACCCTTCGTGCTTTTACTCTCATCCTTACCAAATAAGCAAATAAAAGTGCACGGCATTACCCTTCGTGCTTTTACTCTTATTCTCACATTCATGGCACAGCATGATCCTTCGTGCATGATTTAATTAACAATGGCACGGAACGTTTCTTCGTGCGTAAATAGTAAAACAGGGCACGGAATGATCCTTCGTGCGAATATATTTAAAAATGGCACGGCATCACCCTTCGTGCTTTATCACTTTTCCTCACCCAAACAACAGTTATAGTTGTCACACCTCCTTTTTACGCATGCTTACCCGCGAGGGCACGAGATATACTAAAAGGTAGTTTTTCCAATTAAAGGACAACCAAAACGGGATTCATTTATTGAGAGATTTCGGAGTCACCATGTAAGGCCCCGTAAAATATTTGTGCATAAAACCTAGTAGCTATGGTGTCATGGTCCGAATAAATGTGTTAGGAATGCGTAGAATTCTTCGCGGCTCGCAAGCTCGCCGCGGTTCGGACCCTTGGAAGTGATTTAAGTTTCAAAAATGTAGAGAATTAATTTTTCCGAAAAATGTCAAATATGCGGTCAAGAATGCGACCGCAAACCTGACATGCGGACCGCATTCTTGCCGCAAAACGTTCCAGAGAGTTTCCCTAAAATCGTGTCAAAAGTGCGGTCGATATGCGATCGCATGTCAAATCTGCGGTGCACTTTGCGACCGCAGATCAAGCATGCGGGCCGCATTCTGGCCGCATTCCTTAACAGAACCTGTGTAAAATTTGGGGCAATTCTGCGGTCACTATGCGGACCGCATGTTGATTCTGCGGTCGCATAGTGCACCGCATAATTGACCCCGGCCCAGATTTTTGTAACATTTTGACCCGATCTCTTCTTTAATATAACACACTTCTTCTTCATTTTATCATATCATCTTACCAAAATTAGAGAGAGAAGAGAGGGTTTTAGAGAGAGAAATCTTTCATCTTCAAAGATTGTTCCAACTATCTTAATTCCAAGGGATCTTAGGGCAAGGATTCAACTTCCCCAATCTTTTCAAGGTAAAAACCCTAACTATTTTCTTTGACTTTCAGTTTTAATTGGGTAAAGAGAGGTTTGCATATAATAGCTTTTGAAAATAGAATTTTTACACTCATGCATGATTATTGAACTTGATTTTTTGTAAAAAGAAGTGAGTAGAAGTAAGAGTCTTCAAGAACAAGGTTGGCAAGAGTAAGATAGCGTGGTAAGCATAAAGTAGGAAGTTAACGGAAGAAAACTCATCACCAGGTATGTATGGCTAATTTTGATTCTTGTGAAATCGCCCAAATGTGTGCGAATTGTTTTGGCATGTGTCAAATTGAGAAATCTTACGTAATTCTTTGATTTCCTTGTTGAGCATTTGATTGATGTTGAACTACGCGTGGTGTGGTATGAAATATGAATTGAAAGATAAAAAGGTAATCGAGATTGGTAAAGAATTGGGAACAACCATTGTGATGGCATATTTGGCTTATTGTGGAAGGAATTTGAAACACCTTAATTGTGGTAAAAACTGTTGAACATGATTATGTGGGCATTTTCGATTTTGGAATACTTGTAACTTGGTTTTGATATTGGCTTGAGAAGAAATTGAGAACATGAACCAATGTGTAAGTTGCTTATTTGAACTTGTTGAAATTGTATGTAGTACCTTATCTGCTGTTTGAAATTGTTGTGTTTTCAACTGTAAGGCGGGGTCGTGTTGCGCGCCGCAACGTGGGGAAATAAGGTGTGGGTTGGGGTGATAAGGGTGGCCGAGGTAATAAGGGTGGTCAGGGGCAATAAGGATGGAAAGCGATCGAAATCGCTATTGAAAAATTGATACAAAAATCAATAATGTGAAATTGTGAAAGGAGACAGCAGGAGAGTTTGCAACCTGGGGAGCACTGATTGCTCCTATGTTTGACTACTTGCAATTTATGTTGTTGATTGGTTGTTGTTCTATTTGTTGACCTTGAATGTGCTTGTGTTGAGGCTTATCTGAAATGAGTAAAAGGTGGAAAAACATGGTTGGTTGGCTTGATTAATTTTAATGTAATTTAATGGCTTGAGTTTACTTGGGACAAAGTTTGTCCATACATACCAGTACAATTCAAGTGTACTGACGTCCCTTTTGCCGAGGGCGCTACATTCGTGTTATGATTGTAGGTGGATCAGTAGCAGGCACTTCAGCTCATCGGCAGTAGTATCCTTCTCCTTCCACTGCCCGTTTTGGTGAGCCCCTTTCTTCCTCGGGGCCTTGTGTGGTTCATGCCACTTCTATTTAGATTTCATTTGGGTTTTGTAAGGTATAGCCGGAGCCTTGTTACCGGCAAGTATTGTATTTCCCTTTTGTATCCTAGAGGCTCTGTAGACATGTAAACTGTGGGATTGTGGCCTTTGTATATGTATGGGGCGTTGTAAATATAAATTATGAACTTATTAGTGAATCAATCACATGGTTATGTTTATGCATTATGAAATCAGTCATTTTTGGTAAAATATTTGGTTAATTAGAAACAATCAACACAGGGTTAACGCGTGGGAATGAAAGGCATCCAGGTCCGCTTGACTGGGGCAACCCGGTCAGGTGCCGGTCATGTCCCTCGATTTGGGGCGTGACAAACTTGGTATCGGAGTGTATGGTTTTTAAAGTGTCCTAGGATGTCTCGGAGCCGTGTCTAGTAGTGCCCTTCTTATAGGTGTGTTGTCGACCACATCATATAAGTAGGGGGCTAGACGGGCATTTAGGAATTTACCTACTTCTTTGTTAATCTATATCGTGCGGTAAAGTGCAACGTGGAAATATCTATGTCTAATTCGCGCCTTGTTCCCAAATTTTCAGAATATGGCTCCAAAGAAGTAGGCTAGACTCGGCCTTAGGGCCAATGCCGCCCCAAGTGCAGCCCGTTAATCATGTACCCGATGCCGTGGGAGAGAATGACCTACCGGTCCCGAATTTGCCTGACCCATCCGTTCAAAACCCAAGTGTCCCTATCCCACCTGCGGCAGAGGATGCCACCATCTCCCCGCCAGTTGTTCCCGACTCAAATACAGCTCCCGCTTCGGGGTTTCGGTATCTCTAACGAGGATCCGAGGGGAGCCATTCATATGTTAACACAGCCAGTGGCCGCCCAGGCCCAGAGATCCCATGATGCTCCCCGCATCCTCCGACCGGACCGGGAGATTCCTTTGGCTCCGCAGTCCACCGCTCTGCGATCGGCCCCTCCGTACTTTTCGTGCACCGATCCGCAGGCCGATCCACAGAATTCCTTGACGAGATATACAAGACCCTCGCAGTGATGAAGGCCACGTACATGTAGGGGCAGAGTTGGCCTCTACAGGCCGGGCGGAGCGGCACGTTCACGGTTTGAAATGCGGGAGGATTCCCGTGAGGAACGGAGCCCTCCCGCCGTACGGGACGAGTTCGTAGATGCATTTATGGACCACTTCTTGCCTCGCCGAGGTGATGGCAGCCCACGCCACGGAGTTCGAGGTCCTCAAGCAGGGCAGTATGAGTATTTGGGAGTATCACATGGGAGTTCGTAAGGTTGTCCAAGTATGCTCCTCATTTAGTGTCGACCACGGATGCCCGGGTTCGACGGTTTGTTCAGGGCCTTAGCCCTTTGGTGGCGAATGAGGCCGCCACAGCAGCTTTGCACTCGTACATGAACTATGGGAGGATTGTGGGGTTTGCTCGAGCCACAGAGGCCAGAAATCGAAGATTCGTGCGCAGAAGAGAAAGTAGCAAGCAGGCCCGATCAATAGGTCATTCGTGGAGATCACTTCCTGCGAGGGGATCATCGTGGCCATCCCGACTCATATGCTCGCTCCTCCGCGAGTGCACCGCCATCCGTGCACAGCCATCGCGCAGGCGCTTACTCGAGACCTAGTTCGACATAGCAGGAGGTCTCGCCAGTCTGGTCATCCTGGGGTGAGATCCCAGCAGCAAGGAAGACCTACATGCCCCAAGTGTGGGAGATTTCATACAGAAACGTGCTACCTTGACCTTCCAGTGTGCTTCGGGTGCGGGGTGAGAGGTCACATTCAGCGGGACTGCCGTGCACCCCGTCAGGGTATAAGTAGGGGATCTGCTCAGTCATCCGGTTCTTCAGCTGCTACATCATCAGCGCGTACTCCAGCAGCAGCAGGGCGTGGTGCAGCTAGGGGTGGAGCTCAGGGGTAGGGGTGGACCTAGCCGATTCTATGCATTGAGTGGCCGCCAAAATGCCGAGGCTTCTCCAGATGTTGTTACAGGTATCCTGTCTGTTCAAACTATTGATTTCTATGCCCTTATTGATCCAGGGTCCTCCTTGTCTTATGTTACTCCATTCATTGCTTCAAGTTTTGGGATAGAACCCGAACAGCTTCATGAGCCGTTCTCTGTGTCGACTCCTATTGGTGATTCTATTACAGCCTCACGAGTCTATAGGAATTGTGTTGTTACGGTGGGTGGTCGTGATACCACAACCGATCTTATTGAGCTTGGGATGGTAGATTTTGATGTAATTATGGGGATGGATTGGCTCTTATTCATGCTTTGCCAAGCTTGACTGTCGGACGAGAGTTATGAGGCTCGAGTTCCCTAACGAGCCAGTTATTGAATGGAGAGGAAATGGTGTGGTGCCAACGGGTAGGTTTATTTCCTACCTTAAGGCTTCGAAGATGATTAAGAAAGGGTGTATCTATCACCTGGTTCGGGTAACGGACACCACCTCAGAGGTGCCTACCCTCGAGTCCGTGCCAATTGTGAATGAATTTCCTGAAGTGTTTCCAGATGAGCTTCCAGGCATCCCGCCGGATAGGGAGATTGATTTCGGAATTGATGTATTGCCGGATACTCAGCCAATATCCATTCCACCTTACAGAATGGCGCCAGCAGAGTTAAGGAGTTAAAGGAGCAGCTGAGGGATTTATTAGAGAAAGGGTTCATACGACCGAGTGTGTCGCCATGGGGTGCTCCGGTTCTCTTTGTCAGAAAGAAAGATTGGTCACTTCGAATGTGTATTGATTATCGGCATCTTAACAAAGTCACCATTAAGAATAAATATCCATTGCCTCGAGTGGATGATCCGTTTGACCAATTGCAGGGAGCGAGGTTCTTCTCAAAGATTGATTTACGGTCTGGGTACCACCAGTTGAAAATCAGGGAGCAGGATATTCCTAAGACCGCCTTCAGAACTCGTTATGGTCACTTTGAGTTTTTGGTTATGTCTTTTGGGCTAACCAATGCCCCAGCAGCTTTCATGGACCTTATGAATCGGGTTTTCAAGCCATTCCTAGATTCCTTTGTAATTGTATTCATTGACGATATTCTCATCTACTCTCGGAGCAGGGAAGATCATGCCGTTCACCTCAGAGCAGCATTGCAGACCCTTCTTCAGCATCAATTGTATGCCAAGTTCTCAAAATGTGAGTTTTGGTTGGAGTCCGTAGCTTTTCTAGGGCATGTTATTTCCAGTGAGGGAATTCAGGTGGATCCTCAAAAGATTGCGGCAGTGAAAGATTGGCCTAGACCCACGACCCCAACAGAGATTCGTAGCTTCTTGGGTTTGGCATGGTACTATCGGAGGTTTGTAGAGGGATTCTCAACCCTCGCTTCCCCATTGACAAAACCGACGCAGAAGGCAGTTAAGTTCCAGTGGTCCGAAGCATGTGAGAAAAGTTTCCAGGAATTGAAGTCAAGATTGACCTCGGCACCAGTATTGGCCTTGCCAGAAGGCACAGAGGGATTTGTAGTCTATTGTGATGCCTCCAGAGTCGGTTTGGGATGTGTATTGATGCAGCACGGAAAGGTTATAGCTTATGCTTCCAGACAACTCGAGAACCATGAGAAGAATTATCCGACGCATGATTTGGAACTTGCAGCTGTTGTGTTTGCCTTGAAAATATGGCGACACTATCTTTATGGGGTTCATGTAGATGTGTTTTCGGACCACAAGAGCCTCCAGTATTTGTTCAAGCAGAAAGAGCTGAATCTGAGACAGCGGCGGTGGTTAGAACTACTCAAGGACTATGATGTGGACATATTGTACCATCCAGGGAAGGCAAATGTGGTAGCGGACGCTCTTAGTCGGAAATCCATGGGTAGTTTGGCTCATTTGGGTGTGGATCGGAGACCCCCTGGCTCGAGAGGTCTACCAATTAGCCAGCTTGGGAGTTCGTATTTCGGCATCAGACGAGGGGGATATCTCGGTGCATAATGGAGCAGAATCATCATTGGTCGCGGAAATCAAGGAAAAATAGTTCACGGATCCAGCATTGGTTCGGGTAAAGGAAGCAGTCATGAATAACAAGACCTCAGCATTTGTACTCAGCAGCGAAGATGGGGTATTGCGGTGTCAAGATAGGCTATGTGTTTCGGATGTGGACGAGCTTCGGGAAAGAGTGATGGCAGGCTCATACTTCCAGGTATTCTGTGCACCCCGGTTCAACGAAAATGTATCACGATCTCAAGGAGATTTATTGGTGGAACGGTATGAAAAGGGATGTGGCAGGCTTTGTAGCTAAATGTCCGAACTGTCAACAAGTGAAGGCCGAGCATCAACGGCCCGGTGGATTAACTCACCTTATAGAAATACCAAGGTGGAAATGGGAGATGATCAATATGGATTTCGTGGTAGGGTTACCTCGCACTCAGCGTAAGTTCGATTCAATATGGGTGATAGTAGATCGACTCACCAAATCAGCTCACTTCCTGCCTGTCAAGTCCACTGATACCGCGGAGCAATATGCAAGATTGTACATCAAAGAGATAGTAAGGCTTCATGGCACTCCACTTTCTATCATCTCAGATCGCGGGGCTCAGTTCACCGCTAACTTTTGGAAGAAGTTTCAGCAAGGTTTGGGAACTCAGGTGAATCTCAGCACAGCTTTCCATCCACAGACCGATGGACAGGCCGAGCGGACCATTCAGACGCTTGAAGATATGTTATGGGCTTGTGTCTTAGATTTTAAAGGTAATTGGGATGAACACTTGCCACTGATAGAATTTGCTTACAATAACAGCTATCATGCTAGCATTCAAATGGCCCCGTTTGAGGCATTGTACGGGAGAAGATGTAGATCACCAATCGGGTGGTTTGAGGTAGGTGAAGCGGAATTGCTAGGGCCAGATATGGTGTACGAAGCTATGGAAAAGGTCAAGGTTATTCAGGAGAGAATGAAAACAGCACAGAGTCGTCAAAAATCCTATGCATATGTTCGTCGAAGGGATTTGGAGTTTCAAGTCGATGATTGGGTGTTCTTGAGGGTATCTCCTATGAAGGAGTCATGCGATTCGGAAAGAAAGGGAAATTGAGTCCTAGGTATGTCGGGCCATATCGGATCGTTCAAAGGATTGGTCAAGTTGCTTATAGGCTAGAGTTGCCTCCCGAGATGTCATCAGTGCATCCGGTATTCCATGTGTCCATGTTGAAGAAAGTGATTGGAGATCCATCCACCATCATGCCAGTCGAGGCTATTGAGGTTAACGAAGATTTGTCATATGAAGAAGTTCCAGTTGCTATTCTTGATAGGCAAGTCCGTAAGTTGAGAAATAAGGAAGTTGCCACTATTAAAGTATTGTGGCGAAGTCAACAAGTTGAGGAGGCCACATGGGAAGCGGAAAAAGAGATGAAGGAAAAGTACCCCCATTTGTTCGATCAAGCCTAGAAGAAATTAGGTGACCCTCCTACTCTTAGGTACTGTCATCTTGTCTAAGTTGTTTCCCTCATAGTATTAGTAAAGTTCCCTTCATTTTGTAATGAGTTAAATGTGTTGTTACCTTGGGTCACTTGAATCGTTCTTGATAAATGAAGGCCTTATAAAGATTTACGTGTTAAATAAACAACTAATAGTAAGTGTAGATTGGTAATGATTTGTTAAGCGGTACATGGTGTGTTAAAATGGTTAAATAAGGTAAGAATTCTTTGAAGTGACTAGTTTATGTGCAATTGTAAAAATGTGATAGAATATGTGCATTCGTTGAGGTAAGAAAGTGTATACCAGTTGTGGAAAGTGTTGTAGTTGTGTATTGTTGTTTGGTAATGTGTTTCGGGGGCCCTCTGACAGGTGGATATGTCCATAATACAAAAGAAACTCTGGCGAAATTTTTTTTTAAAATATAAGAGTTAGTCAAAATTTTGATAGCTTGCATATCATGTCTTTCAAAACCAATTTATTTTCAAAATCCTCATTCGAGGACGAATGATCTTAAGGGGGGGAGGATGTAAGGCCCCGTAAAATATTTATGCATAAAACCTAGTAGCTATGGTGTCATGGTACGAATAAATGTGTTAGGAATGCGTAGAATTCTTCGCGGCTCGCAAGCTCACTGCGGTTCGGACCCTTGGTAGTGATTTAAGTTTCAAAAATGTAGAGAATTAACAGGGCACAGAATGATCCTTCGTGCGAATATATTTAAAAATGGCACGGCATCACCCTTCGTGCTTTATCACTCTTCCTCACCCAAACAACAGTTATAGTTGTCACACCTCCTTTTTACGCATGCTTACCCGCGAGGGCGCGAGATATACTAAAAGGTAGTTTTTCCAATTAAAGGACAACCAAAACGGGATTCATTTATTGAGAGATTTCGGAGTCACCATGTAAGGCCCCGTAAAATATTTGTGCATAAAACCTAGTAGCTATGGTGTCATGGTCCGAATAAATGTGTTAGGAATGCGTAGAATTCTTCACGGCTTGGAAGTGATTTAAGTTTCAAAAATGTAGAGAATTAATTTTTCCGAAAATGTCAAATATGCGGTCAAGAATGCGACCGCAAACCTGACATGCGGACCGCATTCTTGCCGCAAAACGTTCCAGAGAGTTTCCCAAAAATCGTGTCAAAAGTGCGGTCGATATGCGATCGCATGTCAAATCTGCGGTGCACTTTGCGACCGCAGATCAAGCATGCGGACCGCATTCTGGCCGCATTCCTTAACAGAACCTGTGTAAAATTTGGGGCAATTCTGTGGTCACTATGCGGACCGCATGTTGATTCTGCGGTCGCATAGTGCACCGCATAATTGACCCCGGCCCACATTTTTGTAACATTTTGACCCGATCTCTTCTTTAATATAACACACTTCTTCTTCATTTTATCATATCATCTTACCAAAATTAGAGAGAGAAGAGAGGGTTTTTAGAGAGAGAAATCTTTCATCTTCAAAGATTGTTCCAACTATCTTAATTCCAAGGGATCTTAGGGCAAGGATTCAACTTCCCCAATCTTTTCAAGGTAAAACCCCTAACTATTTTCTTTGACTTTCAGCTTTTAATTGGGTAAAGAGAGGTTTGCATATAATAGCTTTTGAAAATAGAATTTTTACACTCATGCATGATTATTGAACTTGATTTTTAGTAAAAAGAAGTGAGTAGAAGTAAGAGTCTTCAAGAACAAGGTTGGCAAGAGTAAGATAGCGTGGGTAAGCATAAAGTAGGAAGTTAACGGAAGAAAACTCATCACCAGGTATGTATGGCTAATTTTGATTCTTGTAAAATCGCCCAAACGTGTGCGATTTGTTTTGGCATGTGTCAAATTGAGAAATTTTACGTAATTCTTTGATTCCCTTGTTGAGCATTTGATTGATGTTGAACTACATGTGGTGTGGTATGAAATATGAATTGAAAGATAAAAAGGTAATCGAGATTGGTAAAGAATTGGGAACAACCATCGTGATGGCATATTTGGCTTATTGTGGAAGGAATTTGAAACACCTTAATTGTGGTAAATTGTTGAACATGATTATGTGGGCATTTTCAATTTTGGAATACTTGTAACTTGGTTTTGATATTGGCTTGAGAAGAAATTGAGAACATGAACCAATGTGTAAGTTGCTTATTTGAACTTGTTGAAATTGTGTGTAGTACCTTATCTCCTGTTTGAAATTGTTGTGTTTTCAACTGTAAGGCGGGGTCGTGTTGCGCGCCGCAACGTGGGGAAATAAGGTGTGGGTTGGGGTGATAAGGGTGGCCGAGGTAATAAGGGTGGTCGGGGGCAATAAGGATGGAAAGCGATCGAAATCGCTATTGAAAAATTGATACAAAAATCAATAATGTGAAATTGTGAAAGGAGACAGCAGGAGAGTTTGCAACCTGGGGGGCACTGATTGCTCCTATGTTTGACTACTTGCAATTTATGTTGTTGATTGGTTGTTGTTCTATTTGTTGACCTTGAATGTGCTTGTGTTGAGGCTTATCTGAAATGAGTAAAAGGTGGAAAAACATGGTTGGTTGGCTTGATTAATTTTAATGTAATTTAATGGCTTGAGTTTACTTGGGACAAAGTTTGTCCATACATACCAGTACAATTCAAGTGTACTGACGTCCCTTTTGCCGGGGGCGCTACATTCGTGTTATGATTGTAGGTGGATCAGTAGCAGGCACTTCAGCTCATCGGTAGTAGTATTCTTCGCCTTCCACTGCCCGTTTTGGTGAGCCCCTTTCTTCCTCGGGCCTTGTGTGGTTCATGCCACTTCTGTTTAGATTTCATTTTGGTTTTGTAAGGTATAGCCGGAGTGCTCCGGCAAGGATTGTATTCCCCTTTTTGTATCCTAGAGGCTTTGTAGACATGTAAACTGTGGGATTGTGGCCTATGTATATGTATGGGGCGTTGTAAATATAAATTATGAACTTGTTAGTGAATCAATCACATGGTTATGTATATGCATTATGAAATCAGTCATTTTTGGTAAAATATTTGGTTAATGAGAAACAATCAACACAGGGTTAACGCGTGGGAATGAAAGGCACCCAGGTCCGCTTGACTGGGGCAACCCGGTCAGGCGCCGGTCATGTCCCTCGATTTGGGGTGTGACACGCCACTTGGGAGATTTATGGTGTCCCAAGTCACCGGTTCGAATCCCGAATTGAGGAAAATGTTTGACTCTTTTTAATAGTCCGCAAACCAGAAATCCGGATAAAGAATTCTGTTAACCCGGGAGAAGGTGTTAGGCATTCCCGAGTTCCGTGGTTCTAGCACGGTCGCTCAACTGTCATATTCGGCTTATTTATCTGATTTTGTTTCATGTTTTAACTTATGTGCAAATTTTAACTTTTGAACCGCTTTTATCTTTTATTATATTGGAAGAGAATTACAATGTTGTGAGAATGCATCTCGAATTTCATCACATAGATGTGTCCATAATTTTTGATGCGTTCCGACTTCATTGAGATTTGGATTAGGGTCACATAAATGTGTACCCGAAATTAGGGAGGTAATTTTATTAAGTACGTGTCTAAAGAGTCTATCACGTAATCAATTTGGGAAAGGCCGTGAAATTCACTAAACGGCCCATCCTGAAGTCTAAGCATTTTTAATATATTTATATTTAGGAAGGTTCCATAATTTTATGTTTTATTGAGCGACTCTTGTCTCATGTTATCAAAAAAGGATAAATCTAAAGTGACTATATTTTTTATTGAGTTTATCTCTACATATACAGAAAAAGTCCTAATTAATTATATGTTTGTAAATGCGAGCCTTTTATTAGTTATCACATTGTTTCGTACCATATTTTATAAGTGAACATTACTAAAACTTGAAATGACAAATAACATACAAGATATACATCACATTAAAATAAACTAACCATTTTCTAATTAATTTAAACTAACATTTTTAAAACTAATGGAATTAACTACTAAAGGATGCTACTAACTGGATTAAACACTAGCCTATATACTGCCTAATGGAATCTGATATAGAGGAATCGTATAAAACTTTAAATACATAATCCAATTCTATATGCAAATTACTAAGGCTTAATTTGCAATTATACTAATATGTTACTAATAGCAATTAAAGTCGCGAATGAACTAACTAAAACTTTCTATTAACCACGCTCTTTTAATAATATATGCCTGGGCTGATTAATCTAATTCTTTGACCCAAATCGCCAATTTTATTCTCTACTCAACAATCTGTCTTATATGACCTGTGCTTTATCTCTAATCTAACATGTGCTTATAATAAACTGTTGTATTAACCTTGAAAATGTTGACTTAACCTGTGCTTTCTATTTTGATTATCAAATTAAATCGATCAAAGTAACATGGCAGAATTTTAAACAGATAACAAAGAATCGAAATTCTAAGCTAGTTACTCAACTATTACGGCTCAAGACTTTAACAGTTGCAATTATAATTACAATTCAATATTAAGCCACAAGAAAAATGAAAACTAACATGTTTCATTAATTCGACTTCAACTTTTCAATTAAACATACTGCCGCAATTACAACTATCGACAGCTACGCAGAAATAACAAAAACAAAACTCATATAACTCTTCCGATGACAGTTTCATCATCTAATTTCAGGACAGTGTTTATACAATTTCTCCCATTCATAAATGGACAAAGGAGTACCTGGATATGAAACCAAAGAGGAGGAAGATCAGTGAACAGCAATGGCAACCAAGCAAGCAAATAGCAGGTTCAACAGCAAATTCTCACAGTACGCAAAACAGTTCAATCGATAGAACAAGTTTGGAAAAGAAAAACCAAAAGGAAACCACTGGAATAACTTCCAGCAACAACCAGTACAACAACAATGCTCCAAAACAACCTCAGTCAAAACCAAGTTGCAACACAAGAAATCCAAATGCAAATCACAAGTAGAAGCAGAAAGAACCAGCAGCAATACAACAATGGTTCTGGTTTTCAACAATCTAAGAAAAAAGAAGCTTGAAACTCAAAAGAAAAGTGACAGCAGTTGTTTCACAAAAGACTTCACTATTGGTATTCACTCTTATAATATTTAGAATCTATTTTTCTCTGTATGTGTGTGTGTGTGTTTTTTTCAATCTGTGAAAGTCTGTCCTCCTTTTATTCCATTTTCAGCACTCTTTATAGCCTTAAAAGTCTAATTAGCAGCCCCCTTTTTCAACATTCTACAAATATATACTCTCCACTCACCTTAATTAATATTATAAGTGTACCCCCTATCTAAAACTAGCAGACTCCTACACAAACCCCCTAAACTAACTGTTTAATTACTCCTAATTTTAATAGCAGCCTATGGGAATTACTGCCCTGCCCATTACCTAGTGTCCAATTCTATTTTTTAATTCCAAAATGTATTGGCAGCCTGTTTTTCTCTCCCTGTGCTATCCCCCTTTTGGTCTAAGCATGGGTTCTACCTATTAAACAACCTTGAAATTCAGAACTGGTGGAACACACTGCTGTACAGCAGGTTCCACTACCCTATCCTATGTGTTTTTGTACCTTTTAGTAGTAAACTAACACTGGTTTCTGATTTCCCATTACTTATTGTCTAAAACAGGCTGTAATTTACATTATGGACCTCTCGTTTTTAAACAATTTGACCCACAGTTTAAAGATCATAATGCACGACTAGTGGGCCAAACAAACTCTATATTTCATTAACGGTTATCAGCTATATCCAATTCAGTGACATTTGAATAGTGATTTATACAGAGCTGAAACAAAGCATGTGATTCAATATACAAAACAGTGGTGATTTTCAAATGGGTAATCGTTTGATCCAAAAGAGGAGCTGAACACATTCAAATACTCATCTAGATTGCACAAGTCACACAAGAAAAACAAAATGACCAACATGCCGGAAAATGAAGCTATCATCATGTTATTTTGGTATTCAAATACAAGTAACTAATTGACGACATTTAATCAATCGACTATATGACTCATAATAACAACCAACCCAGTACAAATAAGCTACCTAATGAATTCAGCGGCTTTGGGCAAAACAGGGGACCATAGTGAACTAATTACTCTATGATGTTGATCAAATTGAATACATAATCTATAATGCATATAATTAATAACAAACACAGAAAATTGACCAAATAAAAGGTCTTGTGGAGAATGAACAGAAATGAAAGAGAAAAAATGATAGAAAACCAACTAAATTAACTAACATGCAAACAAATACAACAACCACAATGTAAACAGAACAGGAAGAAAGCGAAAACACTTATCTGTTAAAGCTCGAGAACAAAGCAATAATGGGTTCAACCAGATTCAATCACTTTGGGTCCAACAGGCCTTAATCGGGGTGTTCTCAGTTGAGAACACCTAGATTAAGGTCTATTTGACCTCAATCTCCCGTCGAATTGGATGGAACCCTAATTTTGGATTTCTAGTGTTCTTGAGGCTATTTTTGGGGCTTGGAGCTTTTGGGTTGGATTCGAACAAAACCAACCATGGTTTGGTGACGAGGGAGGTCTAGTGAGGGTATGGCATCAATTGGAGAGTGATTGGTGTAAGTTGGTTCTGGGGCCGAATCTTCGATCTAAAATTAGAAGAGCTCGGGGATGATTCGAGTTTGACGGTTAGCATGGTTGGATCAGGGGTGTTATGGGGATTTAAGGGTGTAAATTTGGGAGTGTTTGGCCACCATCCACCGCCGTGGGCGATTTCAGGAAGGCGGAGGACGGCGGCGTGAGGCGGGGTCAAGCGAAATTAGGGTTTGTCTTGTTAGAGACGAGTGAGGTGAAGTCTTAGGGGGGGAGGTCTGTTTGGGGGTTATATATGTGCCGGTGGATTCAATCCAGGTTGTTGGATCCAGCGAGATTGACGGCCTGGATTTCTTACTTACTATGGACGACACCGTTTGGAGAATGGGTTGCCCCGGATTGAAACGGACCGGGTTGTGAGGGGGGCTTGGGACCGTTTGATGAGATTGAGCGAATGGCTCAGATCAAACGCCACTGAACGGCATCGTTTAGCCTTCTCTAAGGTTGATTGATCTGGACCGGGTGAGGTTCTTTTTGGGCCCAAATCCTTTACAAAATCAGCCCTTTGTCCCTTTCCCTTCCTCAGCTATCTTTAAATAACATCCATTCTAAAATTCTAAGAAATTTGAGAAAAATAAAATAATAAAAAAATAAAAATACGCCTATTAGTTTAATACTCAAAATAAAATCAACCAATTTGACAAAGAAAACAAATGCACATTTTTGTAATTTTCTGTTTTAATCGTTTTACGGTTACTTAATTGCTATGAACTCCAAATTGGTTCTTACACGCCTACCACACCTATTTTGTATATTTTTATTTATCTAAACAAATAAGCATGGACACACAAATGCAAACAATATGAGAAATAACACAAAATCCAAAAATATTGCAAACAACACAAAAATTATTTTAGTTTTGAATTTTGGGAGTAATTCTCATGTAGGGCAAAAATCACGTGCTCACAGCTGCCCCTCTTTGCGTGGAAACATGAAGAGTTTTCGTGCCAAGATAAGTGAGCGGATACGAGCGATTTTTGCCCATTTGAGAACTCCGTGTGAAGCATTTTTGAAAAGATCTTGACCGAGCCTTTGCTTCGGGAGGCCTCCTACATAACCTGGGCTAAACAAGAATCGGGTCAATGTAGTTCGGGAAGTTTCGGTATCTGGGAATACCAAAGGATTGTGGTTCTGCTGTTACTGCTACTGCATGCCGTTACCACTACTTTTACTGATCTCCTTATTACACCATGCTAAAAGGGGAAAACAAGAAGCTAAGCTAGCATATGGATCATAAGATCTCATCTATCTTCAACTTATTCAGGTCGCCTTGCCTTCTCGTCGTCTCGTGTTTCTTCCAATGCTTTCTTTCGAGAACTTTGAGGTGGCTGGCCTTCGCTCATTTGATTATCAGGTCTCCTTGTTTTGCTTAATATGATGGGGATAAAGCTTTCTTCGTTAAATCTCTTATGTTGAGGGGGTAGACAAAGTTTGAAATCACGTTCCTCTCTGGATGTATCTCATATTTCTTCTGCAACATGAAGAGTTTTTTCCAGCCACTGTTGCCTTCTTTCTCACTTCTAAATTTGGATTTGTGCTGGGGATCTTCCGATGTGTCCCTCTGCATTTATGGTGGGTCGCTGATTTCAATACCTGTGATGTAAAAACTGAAAAAATATTCCTCTTGTTTTATAGGTGGGCGCCTGATTCTAAGACGTGAGAAATATTCCCTTGTTATACAGGTGGGCGCCTAATTCTAAGATATGAAATGTATTCCCTTGTTATACAGGTGGTCGCCTATTCTCTAAGACATGAAAAGTATTCCCTTGTTATACAGGTGGGCGCCTAATTCTAAGATATGAAATATATTCCCTTGTTATACAGGTGGGCGCCTATCTCTAAGACATGAAAATTATTCCCTTGTTATACATGTGGGCGCATAATTCTAAGGTATGAAATGTATTCCCTTGTTATACAGGTGGGTGCCTAATTCTATGATACGAAAAGTATTCCCTCATTATACAGGCAGGTGCCTATTTGCTAAAATATGAAAATTATTCCCTTGTTATACATGTGGGCGCCTAATTCTAAGACATGTATCTCTAAGACATGAAAAGTATTCCCTTGTTATACAGGTGGGCGCCTATTTGATAAGATATGAAAATTATTTGCTTGTTTCCTCGTTCAACCGAGAAAATATTTGACAATGACAGAAAATTTTCTGCCCCAGTTTGTGTGACTTTCATTGTGGCGTATCTCCTTGCCATTTTCAACCTTTATTATCCTGTATGACCAAAGAAAATTTTGTTAGTTTTAAAACATGGTGAGCAATCTTGACACTCATGCCGGGACTATTTATTTTCTTTTTCTTCTATCTTTCTTGCTATGTACCTCCCTACTGGTTGAAGATAATTTTACTTGCTGGGGATGATTTCCCTGTTGGGGATGGACTTTCCATTCATCCATTTCCCCCTCTCTTGCTTTAAAACACTATGGGGAAGTCTTTTTAACTCCAAACCACTCTCTTCACGAGTTACTCTTTCCTTCAATACTGCAGGGGCCAAGATGTTATAGATGCAGATATTGGGATCATTTGCTATGGATGGATTTTACCTTTCTCCTTCCTTTTTCTGTGTGGTCTTGACCATCTTAAAACTTGGTCAGTAATCCATCGGAGTCCTGTTGACGGTCTTCTTGAAACTTGATCTATAAGTTCCTCAACCATTACTTCTCAACTTTTATCTATATTCTCCATTGTAATGTCTCGGCGACTGGTAGTAGACTCTAAGAAACCTTTCTTTTAACTACAAAAAGAATAAATTTCTATAAAAGTCTTTTAGACAAAGAGATGAAAAGAAAAAGAGAAAATATTTCTGAACAATATGCTGAGAAAAGAAAAGAAAAGAACTTATCTGGATGGTATGACTGTTCCCAATGATCACGTCATGCATTTCGGATTAAACGACCCGGTCTATTTGTATCAATCAAACTTTCTGATGACCTCATTTGCCCGGGGTAAACAGATGTGCAATTCATTGCCCATGTTTATCATTTATGCCAAAACTCGTCCTGTCGACTTATAGCGCCCTTCGAGGGGTTTTCACTAATGAGACTCTCTCATTTCTCTTAGCTCACGTCGCCTTAAGGTGCCCGTGAAGGTTTTCACCCTAAGACTCTCTCATTTTGATTCATCTCAGCTTACGTCGCCTTATAGTGCCTTTTGAAGGTTTTCACCGATAAGACTCTCTCATTTTATTTTCCAGTTGGGAATTGGAGTGCTGCTGATAAGATTCTCTCTGTTGGCAATTCTTTCAGCTTGTGATCCTTTTCAGTCGAGGATCAATGTATCGCCCTGAGCTCTCTTCTTCCTGTCCCGACACTTATTAAACAAGGAACGGGAGGTCTTTTGGACATAAGATGGGGTTTTGTGTGGGTGAGAAAAGAAAAGATTATCAAGAAATTCCAAATAACTTGATGAGTAGAGGAATACAACTTTTGAAACCAAATTTCTTAAAAGGAAACGTAACTTCTGCCCCAGTTTTCTTGTTTGGGGATTTTTGAATTGCGTGATATTTGTCACGTCACGACCGAGCCGTGAGGCGCCTACGTATCCTTTCTTGATGAATCAGGTCAAACGTAGTTCCATCGTTTTCTTGTGTTTTTCTTAGCATCATTTTTTCATTCATTTTTTTTCTTTTATTTTAACGATTCCAAAAGAGGGGTATGAAACAAAAATAATTAAGGCTCAAAAGGGAAAGCAAAGGTTGAAAGTGTTTGGATAGAAGAAAGAACTGCCTCCGTCATTTCATTGTTCAATAAGCACCAAATACAGACAAATGAGCAAACAATTATCATGATCAAGGAAATTACACATAATATCTCTTGACTACATCAGAGTTGATGGCTATATCGGTGTTTCTTCCTTCAATATCTGTCAGACATAAAGCGCCATTGGATAATACCCGGGTCACAACATAAGGTTCTTGCCAATTTGGGGTGAACTTGCCCTTTGCTTCAATCTGGTGTGGGAGAATCCGTTTCAACACTTGTTGCCCTACTTCAAATTTTCTGGGGCGCACCTTCTTATTGTATGCCCTTGCCATTCTCTTTTGATACAATTGGCCATGACATACTGCTGCCAATCTCTTTTCATCGATTAAACTCAACTGTTCTAGCCGTGCTTTGACCCATTCATCATCATCAATCTCGGCTTCAACGACAATTCGGAGAGATGGAATTTCAACCTCCGCTGGTATTAGTGCTTCAGTTTCGTATACTAACAAGTAAGGAGTTGCACCTACCGAAGTCCGGACAGTAGTGCGATAACCCTATAATGCAAATGGCAATTTTTCATGCCATTGCCTAGACCCTTCCACCATCTTCCTCAATATCTTTTTTATATTCTTGTTCGCTGCTTCAACCGCGCCATTTGCTTTGGGACGATATGGGGTGGAATTGCGGTGTGTAATCTTGAACTGTTGACATACCTCTTTCATCAAACCACTGTTAAGATTAGCACCGTTGTCCATGATTGTCATCTTTGGGATCCCAAATCTACAAATGATATAGTAATGGACAAAGTATACCACTGCCTTCTTGGTCACTGACTTGAATGTCTTCGCCTCCACCCACTTCGTGAAATAATCAATGGTTACTAGAATGAACCTATGACCGTTGGAAGTTGCCGGCTCAATCGGTCCAATGACATCCATGCCCCACGCAACAAATGGCCATGGTGCTGACATTGTATGCAATTTCGTTGGTGGAGAATGGATGAAATCTCCGTGTACCTGACATTGATGGAACTTCCGCACAAAATTTATACAATCACGCTCCATGGTGATCCAGTAATATCCTTCCCGTAGGATCTTCTTTGCCAACACGTATCTGCTCATATGCGGTCCACAAACTCCGGCATGTACCTCTATCATCACTGTTGTGGCTTGACTTGCATCTATACATCGCAAAAATCCCAAATCCGGGGTTCTTTTGTACAACACTCTTCCACTAAGGAAAAATCCATTCGCCAATCGCCAAATAGCTCTTTTCTGATCTCCAGTCGCCTGCTCTGGGTATATTCCCATTCTGAGGCATTCTTTGACATCATGAAACCATGGCTCGCCATCCATTTCCTCCTCTGTCATGCTACAGTAAGTATGCTGCTCATGAACCTGGATATGCAATGGGTCAACATGAATTTTTTCTGGGTGATGTAACATTGACGCTAAGGTGGCCAATGCATCAGCAACCTCATTGTGAACTCTTGGAATATGTCTAAACTCCACCGATCGAAATCGCTTGCTTAGATCGTGCAAACACTGTCGATATGGTATAAGCTTCAAATCACGTGTCTCCCATTCACCTTGAATTTGATGTACCAGGAGGTCCGGGTCTCCCAAGACCAAGACGTCCTAGACATCCGTGTCTGCAGCTAACCGTAATCCCAAAATGCAGGCCTCGTACTCAACCATGTTATTGGTGCAATAGAATCGCAGTTGCGCCGTAACAGGATAGTGATGCCCTGTTTCTGAAATGAGCACTACTCCTATCCCAACTCCTTTCGAGTTTGCGGCTCCATCAAAGAAAAGCTTCCATCCTGGTTCCTCCGTTGATTCCACCTCATCCACATGCATCACTTCTTCATCGGGGAAATACGTCCTTAATGTCTCATACTCTTCATCAACAGGGTTTTCAGCTAAGTGATCAGCCAATGCTTGGGCCTTCATGGCCGTCCTTGTCACATAGACAATATCAAACTCCATGAGTAATATCTGCCACTTTGCTAGCCTCCCTGTGGGCATAGGCTTTTGGAAGATATATTTCAATGGGTCCAAGCGTGAAATGAGATAAGTAGTATATGATGACAAATAAGTTTCAACTTTTGGGCTACCCAAGTCAGGGCGCAGCATGTCTTCTCTAGTTGAGTATACTTAACCTCATATACTGTAAACTTCTTGATGAGATAGTAGATGGTTTGCTCCTTTCTTCCTGTACTGTCATGTTGCCCAGTATGCAGCCAAAAGAATTTTCCAGTACCGTTAGATAGAGAATCAACGGTCTTCCTGGTTCGGGTGGAACTAACACGGGTGGATTCGATAGATAACCCTTGATTTGGTCGAAGGCTTCCTGACATTCCATCGTCCATTCTACCGCAACATCTTTCTTCAACAGCCGAAATATGGGCTCACAGGTTGCCGTGAGTTGAGCAATGAATCTGCTGATATAATTCAATCTTCCCAATAGACTCATTACCTCTGTTTTATTCTTCGAGGGTGGCAAGTCCTGGATGGATTTGATCTTGGATGGGTCCAACTCAATGCCTCGCCGGCTGACGATGAATCCCGACAACTTTCCTGATGGAACCCCAAAAGCACATTTGGTCGGGTTGAGCTTGATATCATACCTTCTAAGTCTTTGGATGAACTTCCTTTGGTCTGTTATATGGTCTTCTTGCCGCCTAGACTTTATGATCACATCGTCCACGCACACTTCGATCTCCTTGTGTATCATGTCATGAAACAAAGTGGTCATTGCTCTCATGTACGTTTCCCCAACGTTCTTCAAACTGAATGGCATTACTCTATAGCAATAGGTTCCCTATGGCGTAATGAAAGTTGTCTTTTCTGCATCTTCTTCATCCATCAAGATCTGATGATATCCTGCATAGCAATCCACGAAGGATCCGATCTCGCGCCCAGTGCCATTATCAATCAAGATATGGATGTTGGGTAATGGAAAATTATCCTTAGGGCTTTCCTTGTTGAGATTGCGGTAGTCAACACATACCCTGATCTTTCCATCCTTCTTCGGCATTGGTACCACATTGGCCAACCGATCGGGATATCGAGTAACGCGAATAACTTTAACCTGTAGTTGCTTGGTCACTTCTTCCTTAATCTTTACACTCATATCTGTCTTAAACTTCCTCAGTTTTTGCTTGACAAGAGGTTAGGCCGGGTCAGTGGGCAATTTGTGAACCACTAAATCGGTGCTCAATCCTGGCATGTCATCATATGACCACGCGAAAACATCTTTGAGTTCAATGAGGGTTTTGATTAGTTCCTCCCTAGCACTTGGCTCAATATGGATGCTGATTTTGGTTTCCCTAACATCATCTGTACTCCCTAAATTAACAGCTTCAGTTTTATTTAGATTGGGCTTCGATTCGAATTGGCACAATTCCCTGCTTATTTCCTCAAAGTCCTCATCCTCTTCGCATTCAGATTCGTTATTTAACTCAAACTCTGGTTCAATTAAGTTGGAGTTGGATTGATTATTTAGACTAGGTCGAGGATCCGTTGTGCACTCCATGTCTTTAGAACCAGTAAAAGAACAACTGTTCAGAAAAGAAGAAAAATAAAAATTAAAACCAAAAAAAGAAAGGAAACTTTCATTTTTATTAACAAATGCGGAATAAAAGAGTTTCATGCTATAAATACAAATAAAACAAAAGGATTACAATTCTGGGATAACCCAGGAAACAAAAAAGGAAATCCAAAGCCTACTACCAAGACTCCCTTCGAGTGGGAAGAAGAGTAGCTGCCCAGTTGTTGATTTTGGCCTTAGGCCCCACAAATTGTATGTCCGCACTACTGGAACCCTCTCCAGCTTCTAACATATGGACATCAGCAACCATTTTTTCAAAGGTCTTTTCTAAATCCCCATCTATACCGATCAATGGTCCTTGGATTTTCGGGACCGCCGATTTCTTGGCCCTTGCTTTAACAAAAGATTTGGACAGATGTGGAATTGGCTTAGGGAGAACCCAAACTCTCTTCTTCATTCTTTTGGCTCGTTGTATATCTTCCATAGTGGGTTCGAACCCCAATCCAAATGTCCCTAAATTTTCGGGCAAAGATACAGGCTGAACAATACCCTGAAGCTCTACCCCCAGGCCTTTTCCTGGCACAAACCCATTTCCCAGCATCTCTAAGATTGTCATGACGGTTGCGGGAGCTATGCCGTGGAGTGGGAGGCTCTCTCCTTCAGATATTTCTGCAGCTGGAACCCCGTCGAAGACTTGGTACACCCACGGTCCTTTGTCATATTCCGTCTCTATAAATGGCACAATATCATCTCCTCCAAGGCTTGTGCCGTCAGCTCCGTACACAACTATCTCCTGCCTGTCCCATTCAAATTTCACCAATTGGTGTAATGTGGAAGGTACTGCTTTGGCAGCATGGATCCAAGGTCGTCCAAGTAGAAGATTGTATGATACTGTTACGTCGACCACCTGGAATTCCATGGTAAACTCAACTGGACCAATGGTTAATTCTAGTATGATGTCACCCACCGTGTTGGTACCACTTCCATCGAAACCTCGGACACAGACATTGTTCTTATGAATCCGGTTGTGATCAATTTTCAACTTGTTCAAAGCAGCCAAGGTACAGATGTTGGCACTGGACCCATTATCAACCAGTACTCGGGTGACTACCGAGTCTTCGCACTTCACCGTTAAATATAAGGCTTTGTTGTGTTGTGTGCCTTCTATTGGTAACTCAATGTCAAAAAAGGTCACTATGATTCACTTCGAAGATTTTCTGCACCATCTTCTCCAAGTGATTTACCGAGATTTTGTCCGGAACGTGAGCCTTTTATCAGGATTTTCATTAGCGTTTGGCAATGGTCATTGGAATGGATCAACAAAGAAAACAGTGAAATTTGAGCTGGAGTCTTCCTCAATTGTTCCAAATTGGAGTAATCTTGGGCCTTCATTTTCTTTAAAACCTCCTCGGCTTCTTCATCCGTTATTGGCTTCTTTGTTATTGCTGAGCTAGGCTTTCTTAACTCGGCGGGAGCAAAACATCTCCCTGAACGAGTCAATCCCAGAGCCTCACATATGTTCTCCTCCAACTGCTTGCCCTGGTATATCACCGCCGCTTTCTCATATTTCCAAGGCACCGCCTTGTTTCTAATTACCGGCAGTTGGACTACAGGTTTAACAATGACCGTCTCTCGGCAAACTCCTTTTACAACAAATACGGGCGCGGATGTCGCCCCCGATACTAGCACTTTGGTAGATCCTAATTGTTCCAGAGTGACGGCTGCATTCTTTCCCACTATCACTGTAGATTCAACCTCTACCTTCTCCACACCTATCCCTGCTTCCTAACCCATTATTTTTTTTTCAGAGTAGCTCGGATCATCATCACTGTTTGTGATGGTTTCTTCGTCTCTCCTCCCTCATGCACGAACTCAATCATCTGGGTCTTGTGGTGCGCTGGCAACGGGTTTTGATTAATGTTGGGCGCTTCGGGTGTTTGGACCTCGATCTTACGGGTGTCAATAAGATCTTGCACTGCGTGTTTCAATCTCCAACACTTTTCGGTGTCATGTCCTAACATCCCTGAACAGTACTCACAACTCTTTGATTGGTCCAAATTCTGAGGCAGAGGGTTTTGTACCCTAAGCTCGACAGGAGTTAACAAAACCTACCTGCCTCAATTTGTGGAATAAGGCGGTGTAGGTTTCTCCCAATTCGGTAAAGGCTCTTTGCCTTTGTACCCTGTCGTTTTTAGAATCTGGATTTCCGTAAAAACCTGCTCCTGGAGGGTTCCTATATGCCCTTGGTGGAGGATAAGCATTTTGGGGTGGTGGGTATGTGTTTTGTGGTGGATAGGTGTTTTGAGGAGGTGCATATGCATGTTGGGGAGCCGGTGCGTGCCATTGTGGGCGAACCAGTGGTTGATTGTATGCTTGTGCCTGGTGCACGGAAAAATGTGGTTCTTGTGGGGGATAGTAATGTTGTGAAGATTGGTGCGAGGAATATGGATAATTTGGAGTGTGGGGTCTGGGTTGGTTATAGTACGATCTGTTGGCCCTGGACCAGTTTCCAGCTTCCACTGTGGCGACCTCTTTTTTTTTCTGGCCTAGCGCACCCCCTGCTCCACTTTGAATAGCTTGGGTGGTGGCTTTGAGCGCCGAGTAGCTCAAGATCTTATTGGACCTCAGTCCTTCTTCTATCATGACTCCAACTTTTACCACCTCGTTGAAAGTCTTTACAACCGCTGTCACCAAATGGCCAAAATATGTTGGGTCCAGCGTTTGCAAGAAATACTCCACCATCTCTCCCTCTCTCATGGGAGGATCCACCCTGGCTGCTTGCTCTCTCCACCGAAAGCCAAACTCACAGAAAGTTTCTCCGGGTTTCTTTACTGTCCTCAGTAACGTGATACGGTCAGGAACTATCTCAATATTATACTAAAAATGAGCGGCGAATGCTTGGGCCAAATCATCCCAAGTGTACCATCTACTAGGATCTTGCCTAGTGTACCATTCAAGTGCCGACCCACTTAGACTTTGACCGAAATATGCTATCAACAGCTCGTCTCTCCCACCTTCTCCTCTCATCTTGCTACAAAACCCTCTCAGATGTGCAATTGGGTCACCATGTCCCTCATATAAATCAAACTTAGGCATTTTGAATCCTGCCGGCAATTGAACATCGGGGAAGGGACACAGATCTTTGTAGGCCACACTGACCTGATTGCCCAATCCATGCATGCTTCTGAGGGTTTGTTCAATGCTTTTGACCTTCCTTGCCATATCATCTTGCTCCAAGGCCGTTGCTGGCCTTTCCTGCTCCGTCGGAATTTCCATGTGAGGGTTGTGAGGTTCTGGTGCATTGAAAGTATGTTCCGAGGGATAGTACTGAGTATCATGAGCCAGGAATAACGGCTCGCTGTTTGATCTTTGTAGCATGGCTGGCGGGGGTCCCATAAAAACGGGAGAGCTTGGTGGTGGGAAATGCTGGTTTAGTGGCGGAGTTTGAGTGTCATAGGGGCTACTCTCTTGATAATAATGGCTGGGTATATGTGTTGAAGGACCTAGGTGCAGTTAATCCGAAGTATGTCCTGCCATAGGGTTAATCGGTAACTCAGGGCTCTTTTGTGCCTTTGCCAAAGCCAAGTGCATCGCACTCATTTCTAGCCCTATCCGTTCTATTTTTTCCATGGCCTCTTTTAGAAGCTGGCTAGTGGGCCTCTCCTCCTCGGCGCTGTGCTCTGAAGTAGTCATGTTTGAAGGTAGGGGTCCTTTAGATCTAGTCGGATAACGGTGTGGTACCATAACGTGCTAACAACTGACTGGATAGGGATCATGAAACAACAAACTTGTTAGTGTTAGGATTTAACAGATTTAGTAATCACATATTGGAATGCAATGTTCCCTAATCAGTTAATCCTTTCTAACATGACTTGCATGCGTCATCCCAGATTGTCCTTTGGAATTTTTCAAACCTTTCTTTTTATTCGCCTTTTCTTTTTAATTATTAGTGGTTGTGGTCGAATCTTAAGTGGATTGCCTACGTATCACATCCCTGCATGAATCAGACCCGACGTAGTTCGTGTAAATACGACACACAAAATATTTTTCAAAGGTGTATTTTTTTTTTTAAAAAAAACATGATTACAACAGCCAAACATAAAACGATGGTCAAAACATATTCAACCCTTTTATAAGAAGAACAGTCTCACGACTAGACCCAAAAAGAAATACAAGTTCAAACTAGACAAGTTCTAAGGTTTTGAGCTTCTGTGCCGGTGGGGCCCTGTTTGGCCTGGCTGTGGTCCTTGGTGCAAGACCTCTTCGAAGATCTTTCAATTCTTCCATAATTTGACGGACATAACCCATGATAGAGGAGAAAAGGGCATCCCATGGCATCTGTTCGCATGATATGCATCTCATGTGAATGTAGTGCCCAATCTCGTCGATCCTTCCCCGAATGTTATCACTTTCCCTGAATAACTGCTCTATCTGCCGATTTTTAACCCTAATACTCGCGCATCGTCCGTAAGCCGATCTTGGAATATTTTTATTTGTTCTTCCATTAGGGCCATCATGTCGTAGCACCGTTCCCTGTCCTCCCTAGCTTCATGAGCCTGTCTGTAGATCTGTTCTTGGAGAGTGGAATTTGTCTCTCTCAATATCCCGACGCTCATCTTACGGTTCCTTTTGACCTACCGCAAGTACTCCCTTCGTTCCGCTGCACCTCTCGCCCATCTAGCCTGCATCCTTTCCTTGTTAGCTTCGGATTTCTCCAACGTTTCTTGGCTTTCTTTGAGCTGTTGGTTCAGTTTGTCCATCAACCTTTGATCAGCTCGACTTCTTTGTTGGTTGTTGGCTTCTTTTATGATTCGCCAGATTCGAGCCTTGAGAGTGTCATTTTCTTGAGTCAATTTCTTTTTAACCCCATCGTCGGCTGTAATCTATAAGCCATTTTCATATTGGAGATTCTGTACATGATTATCTAGTTCTCCAATGCGGTCCTTGTACTCGTGTTCTTTAGCCAACCAAGCTAATCTTTCTTGGATTTTATCATCGAAAGCTCAAACGTGGCCTTTTGGCAGGTCTAATTGCCTCAAGCTCAGGCCCAGGGCTAACGTGAAAACTCCTTTGAAACCAAGCAACATACTCGGGATCGAACTCGCCTTTTATTGGGTTTGGTACTATGGTGCTATTTTTTAGATACCGGCAACATTGCCTATCTCTATTCACCATCTCTTCAGAGATAGCTGCCTCTGGGTGCAATTCAATGGCTATGTTGCTTAAGTCCATCTCCTCTGGTATCACCTGATATCTCCCAAGCTGTCTCAAGACTATTTGCAGCGCATAAGGTTGTATACTTCTTGCTCCTATTATCATTAAGTATCCCTTTGAAGCAGTCATGTAAATGATCTCCATTATCGGGAGCCACCCTATACTCCACTCGACTTGATCTGCTCTCAACTTTCTCAAATAGAAAATCCATGCTTCAAACCCCTCTGGTGTTATAAAATCTTCAACCCTTTCTTCGTATCTAATAATGAAGTTGGTCCCATCTGAAGCATGCTTTAAGAACTTAGGGTGGTGCCGAACATATTTGATCATCCACATTTGTAGGAGAATGCTGCAACCTTCATAAAGCGGGCTTCCAGATTTGCACAAGGTCAAGGCCCGGTACATATCGGATAACACTAGCGGGACAAGGGTGTTATCTTTTTTATCGACAAGAACCTGCGCAATCCTAGCCATGCGGGTGTCTATGGAACATTCTGAGTTTGGAAACACCATGATTCCTAGAAATGCCACAATAAAAGTGAACCGGCGATGAATCTCCCATATGCCTTTGTTCTGTTGGTTGTTTAATCCCTTTTCATGTGTTTCAAATCCGGCTGAGTTTTCGAATCTGTAATACAAGAAGTAGAACTTGCAACTCCCATTTTGTATGCGATCATTGCTTGTTTTCTTGCTGATCTTCAATAGATCGAAGAATTTATGCACCGAGGGGCCCCTTGGAAATATGAGCTTTTTCTCCCTTAACTCTTGGCCGAAAGCGATGTACCCGGCCATTTCTTCTAAGGTAGGAGTGAGTTCAAAATCGGAGAAATGGAACACATTGTTAACAGTGTCCCAAAAAGTCACCAAGGCTTTGATCAAGTCATCCCGTGGCTTGACATGCAGTATGTCTAGCAAAGGACCCAACTGTTCTTTCACCCAAACTTGACCATCTTCATCCAGATCATTCCACCATTCTTGTAGTTGTATCCGAGCTCTTTCCATGATAACCTGGGGTGATTCTTGGATAGTATCCATCTGATCCTGGAGATTCAAGGTTTGAGGGGTGACTCTTAAACTCTCTATGAAAGCATGTTTTCTTAAACGAAACAAATTACCGGCTTATTTATAACCAAAAATATTTGACACATTTTTAATGACTGTTTTTGTAAAAAGGGAGATTGGACCCGATGGGGGTTGCCTACGTATCTCACATCCAGTGAGAATCAAACTGGCATAGTTCGCCAAAGAAATCAAACCAAATTTAAAACAAAAATCTTTTGATTTTCTTAAATAAAACCCAAAAAATATTATTTTTGAAGACACACTAAAATAAAACTTTTTTTTTCATTTTATTTCTAAATTACTTTAACAGGATTTTGACATTATTCGGGCCAAAACTACATTGTTATTTCTTCGATTTTCCAATATTTGAAGCTGGTCAACATGTTGATCTAACCAAATAAATGCACAAAATCTTATGCAGCAGGATGATCTTTTTATTTCAGGTTGCTAGCCTTAGACGAACCCAACCCCTATGTTGAGTCCCCTAAGTCAAATGCAACATGATGCAAACAAATATTCCTACTAGGGATCCGGCATGAGGGTTTGTTATTCTAGGTTTAAAAACCTGGGTTTATTGTTCTAGACATGGCTTACCCGAGTGGACAACTGGGGCTGAGGAGGGAGCGATGTAACGGGAGCACTAAAGTCTGCCCGGCCTTGTCACTTGCCCAACACTCACTTATTTGGAATAATTTTTGAAAAGCGTGCTACGCGAACATATGCACCATTTTTAGAAGACTCAGAAGGAAGTAGGGTTTCAGCACAATTTATATATATACAGTTCAAAGAATATCAAAGCGATAAAAATATCATTTTGCACATTTAAGATCAATCATAAAATCAGATAATAATAAATAAAGCCAAATACAACGATAATTCTAAGCTCGAATTCTTAAACCCTGAACCAGTGGTTCTGGGTTCACTATTCCCCAGCAGAGTTGCCAGAGCTGTCACACCTCCTTTTTACGCATGCTTACCCGCGAGGGCGTGAGATATACTAAAAGGGAGTTTTTCCAATTAAAGGACAACCAAAACGAGATTCATTTATTGAGAGATTCGGAGTCGCCACTTGGGAGATTTATGGTGTCCCAAGTCACCGGCTCGAATCCCGAATTGACGAAAAGGTTTGACTCTTTTTAATAGTCCGCAAACCAGAAATCCAGATAAGGAATTCTGTTAACCCGGGAGAAGGTGTTAGGCACTCCCAAGTTCCGTGGTTCTAGCACAGTCGCTCAACTGTCATATTCGGCTTATTTATCTGATTTATACCATGTTTTAACTTATGTGCAAATTTTAACTTTTGAACCGCTTTTATCTTTTATTATATTGGAAGAGAATTACAATGTTGTGAGAATGCATCTCGAATTTCGTCACATAGATGTGTCCGTAATTTTTGATGCGTTCCGACTTCATTGAGATTTGGATTAGGGTCACATAAATGTGTACCCGAATTTAGGGAGGTAATTTTATTAAGTACATGCCTAAAGAGTCTATCGCGTTATCAATTTGGGAAAGGCCGTGAAATTTACTAAACGGCCCATCTTGAAGTCTAAGCATTTTTAATATATGTACATTTAGGAAGGTTCCATAATTTTATGTTTTATTGAGCGACGCTTGTCTCATGTTATCAAAAAAGGATAAATCTAAAGTGACTATATTTTTTATTGAGTTTATCTTTACATATACAGAAAAAGTCCTAATTAATTATATGTTTGTAAATGCGAGCCTTTTATTAGTTATCACAATGTTTCGTACCATATTTTATAAGTGAACATTACTAAAACTTGAAATGACAAATAACATACAAGATATACATCACATTAAAATAAACTAACCATTTTCTAATTAATTTAAACTAACATTTTTAAAACTAATGGAATTAACTACTAAAGGATGCTACTAACTGGATTAAACACTAGCCTATATACTGCCTAATGGAATCTGATATAGGAGAATCGTATAAAACCTTAAATACATAATCCAATTCTATA
This sequence comes from Nicotiana noctiflora, assembly GCA_032618575.1. NCBI lineage: Eukaryota > Viridiplantae > Streptophyta > Magnoliopsida > Solanales > Solanaceae > Nicotiana > Nicotiana noctiflora. Next base: position 8,392 of record JASVEL010011304.1, on the reverse strand, counting down.
TGCAAATTACTAAGGCTTAATTTGCAATTATACTAATATGTTACTAATAACAGTTAAACCCGCGAATGAACTAACTAAAAATTTCTATTAACCATGCTCGTTTAATAATATATGCCTGGGCTGATTAATCTAATTCTTTGACCCAAATCGCCAATTTTATTCTCTACTTAAAAATCTGCCTTATATGACATGTGCTTTATCTCTAATCTAACATATCCTTATAATAAACTGTTGTATTAACCTTGAAAATGCTGACTTAACCTGTGCTTTCTATTTTGATTATCAAATTAAATTGATCAAATTAACATGGCAGAATTTTAAACAGATAACAAAGAATCGAAATTCTAAGCTAGTTACTCAACTATTACGGCTCAAGACTTTAATAGTAGCAATTATAATTACAATTCAATATTAAGCCACAAGAAAAATGAAAACTAACATGTTTCATTAATTCGACTTCAACTTTTCAATTAAACATACTTCCGCAATTACAACTATCGACAGCTACGCTGAAATAACAAAAAAAAAATCATATAACTCTTCCGATGACAGTTTCATCATCTAATTTCAGGACAGTTTATACAATTTCTCCCATTCATAAATGGACAAAGGAGTACCTGTATATGAAACCAAAGAGGAGGAAGATCAGTGAACAACAATGGCAACCAATCAAGCAAATAGCAGGTTCAACAACAAATTCTCACAGTACCCAAAACAGTTCAATCGATAGAACAAATTTGGAAAAGAAAAACCAAAAGGAAACCACTGGAATAACTTCCAGCAACAACCAGTAAAACAACAATGCTCCAAAACAACCTCAATCAAAACCAAGTTGCAACACAAGAAATCCAAATGCAAATCACAAGTAGAAGCAGAAAGAACCAGCTGCAATACAACAATGGTTCTCGTTTTCAACAATCTAAGAAAAAAGAAGCTGGAAACTCAAAAAAAAAAAAGTGAGACAGCAGTTGCTTCACAAAAGACTTCACTATTCGTATTCACTCTTAGAATCTTTAGAATCTGTTTTTCTCTGTATATGTGTGTGTGTTTTTTCAATCTGTGAAAGTCTGTCCTCCTTTTATCCCATTTTCCAGCACTCTTTATAGCCTTAAAAGTCTAATTAGCAGCCCCTTTTTTCAACATTCTACAAATATCTACTCTCCACTCACCTTAATTAATATTATAAGTGTACCCCTATCTAAAACTAGCAGACTCCTACACAAACCCCCTAAACTAACTGTTTAATTACCCCCTAATTTTAATAGCAGCCTATGGGAATTACTGCCCTGCCCATTACCTAGTGTCCAATTCTATTTTTTAATTCCAAAATGTATTGGCAGCCTGTTGTTCTCTCCATGTGCTATCCCCCTTTTGGTCTAAGCATGAGTTCTACCTATTAAACAACCATGAAATTCAGAACTGGTGGAACACACTGCTGTACAGCAGGTTCCACTGCCCTATCCTATGTGTTTTTGTATCTTTTAGTAGTAAACTAACACTGGTTTCTGATTTCCCATTATTTATTGTCTAAAACAGGCTGTAATTTACATTATGGACCTCTCGTTTTTAAACAATTTGACCCACAGTTTAAAGATCATAATGCACGACTAGTAGGCCAAACAAACTCTATATTTCATTAATGGTTATCAGCTATATCCAATTTAGTCACATTTAAACAGGGATTTATACAGAGCTAAAACAAAGCATGTGATTCTATATACAAAACAGTGGTGATTTTCAAATCGGTAATCGTTTGATCCAAAAGAGGAGCTGAACACATTCAAATACTCATCTAGATTGCACAAGTCACACAGGAAAAACAAAATGACCAACATGCCGGAAAATGAAGCTATCATCATGTGATTTTGGTAAATACAAGTAACTAAGTAACGACATTTAATCAATCGACTTTATGACTCATAATAACAAACAACACAGTACAAACAAGCAACCTAATGAGTTCAGTGGCTTTGGGCAAAACAAGGGAACAAAGTGAACTAATTACTCTATGATGTTGATCAAATTGAATACATAATCTATAATGCATATAATTAATAACAAACACAGAAAATTGACCAAATAAAAGGTCTTGTGGAGAATGAACATAAATGAAAGAGAAAAAATGATAGAAATCTGACTAAATTAACTAACATGCAAAAAAATACAACAACCACAATGTAAACAGAACAGGAAGAAAGAGAAAACACTTATCTGTTAAAGCTCGAGAACAAAGCAATACTGGGTTCAACCGGATTCAATCACTTTGGGTCCAACATGCCTTAATCGGGGTTTTCTCTATTGAGAACACCTAGATTAAGGTCTATTTGACCTCAATCTCCCGTCGAATTGGATGGAACCCTAATTTTGGATTTCTAGGGTTCTTGAGGCCGTTTTTGGGGCTTGGGGCTTTTGGGTTGGATTCGAACAAAACCAACCACGGTTTGGTGACGAGGGAGGTCTGGTGAGGGTATGGTATCAATTGGAGAGTGATTGGTGTAAGTTTGTTTTGGGGTCGAATCTTCGATCTAAAATTCGAAGAGCTCGGGGATGTTTCGAGTTTGACGGTTAGCATGGTTGGATTGGGGGTGTTATGGGGATTTAAGGGTGTATATTTGGGAGTGTTTGGCCACCGTCCGCCGCCGTGGGCGATTTCAGGCTGGCGAAGGACGGCGACGTGAGGCGGGGTCAGGCGGAATTAGGGTTTGTCTCGTTAGAGACGAGTGAGGTGAAGGCTTGGGGGGGGGAGGGGAAGGGCGAGGTCTGTTTGGGTGTTATATATGTGCCGGTGGATTCAATCCAGGCCGTTGGATCCAGCGAGATTAACGGCCTGGATTTCTTACTTCCTATGGACGACACCGTTTGAAGAATGGGTTGCCCCGGATTGAAACGGACCGGGTTGTGAGGGGGGCTTGGGACCGTTTGATGAGATTGAGCGAACGACTCAGATCAAACGCCACTGAACGTCGTCGTTTAGCCTTCTCTAAGGCTGATTGATCTGGACCGGGTAAGGCTCTTTTTGGGCCCAAATCCTTTACAAAATCAGCCCTTTGTCCCTTTCCCTTCCCCAGCCATCTTTAAATAACAGCCATTCTAAAATTCAAAGAAATTTGAGAAAAATAAAAAAATAAAAAAATAAAAATATGCCTATTAGTTTAATACTCAAAATAAAATCAACCAATTTGATAAAGAATACAAATGCACATTTTTGTAATTTTCTGTTTTAATCGTTTTACAGTTACTTAATTCCTATGAACTCCAAATTGGTTCTTATAGGCCTACCACACCTATTTTGTATATTTTTCTTTATCTAAACGAATAAGAATGGACACACAAATGCAAACAATATGAGAAATAACACAAAATCCACAAATATTGCAAACAACACAAAAATTATTTTATTTTTGAATTTTGGGAGTAATTCTCATGTAGGGAAAAAATCACGTGCTCACAACAATCAACGGACAAGAAGAATGAAATAAACAACAAGTACCATCCCAGCAAGTGAGTAACAACTGTCATAACAACATCCCGGCAATAGAGCAATAATAACAACACAACAAGGTCCTCACAAGGGAATAATACACAACCTTCACAACCCGGCAAGGGCTCAATAATATAACTTATGAAACTTCCACATTAACTCACAACATGTATCAATAAACGACTCATGGTCATGCTAGACTCTGGTGTATAGATGCTCGTCAGCATGCCTATACACCACACTCGATCATTTAGCAATTAGCAAGTTATTATACTCTCTCATATTCCCTCAAGCTAGGATAGATCAAACACTTACCTCAAAGCCTTGAAGTCCACTTAAACTTCAACTATTGCTTTACCACGTAACTCAACCTCCAACTCGCTCGAATCTAATCACAGTTGGTTCAATTACTTTAATAAACACTATATGAATTGGTTTGAATGAATAAAAATGGTTTTCCCAGAGTTTTACTCAAAATTTCTCAAAACACCCCCGGGACCACGTGGTCGAAACTCGGTGTTCGGACCAAAATCCGGTTACCCACTCCCTCACGAGTTCAAACATATGATTTGTTTTGAAATCAGACCTCAAATCGAGGTCTAACTCCCCAATTTATGAAAAACCTAGGTTCTACCCAACAACATCAATTTCAACCATGAAATCTTTGGTTTATTATGAAAAACATGTTTAATGATGTTAAGAATTGAAAGAATTGAGTGGAAATTGACTTACAAGTGATTTGGAGTGATATTGCTCTTGAAAAATTATCAATGGGGTTTTGGGTTTTGAAAGAATGGTGAAAAGAGGGTCTAAAATCGTTTAAGTATAAAATTGCACAGGTGCGGATACGGGAATTGCGAACTTTTATTCACAATTGTGAACATGACAGTCTAGGCTTCAGACTTCGCAATTGCGAGGTGTTTGTTGCATTTGCGACCAGCATTCAAATAGCCTAAGCTTCGCATTTGTGATGGATTATTTGCATTTGCGAACTTAGGCTAATCCTGGGGTTGTTCGCTTTTGCGATGGGGGAGTTTGCATATGCGAACTTAGGCTAAATTGGGACTGTTCGCATTTGCGAAACTTGTGATCGCATTTGCGATCCCTGCCCAGGCCGCCCAGCTTCGCATTTGCGATTGATTCTTCGCATTTGCGAAGATATCAGCTGGGGAAAAATACCAGCTGTGGTTTATTTCAAAAATACTCTCACTACCTATCCAATTTTTACCCGAGCCCTCGGGGCTCTAAACCAAACATGCACACAACCTCAAAAACATACCACGAACTTGCTCGCATGATCAAATTGCCAATATAACATCATTTTCATAGAATTAAGCCTCAAATTCATGATTTCTTCTTTTAAACTTCATAAACTTTCAAACTTGGAACTCATAGTTCAAAACACGTCAAACGACATTCAATTTCTGTCAAACTTTGCAGGAAGTGCTTAAAAAATATATAAGACTTGTATCGGGCATCGGAACCAAAATACGAGCCCGATACCATGGTCTTTTAATCAATTTTCATTTTCATTTTCCTTGATAATTTTAGAAAAACAATTTAACAGAAAAATTCATAACTAGTGCTCTAAGCCTCAGAATTCGACTCTGGGCACATGCCCAAGTCACATACTTTTCTACGGACCTTCCGGGACCATCCGAACTCGCGTCCGGGCCCGTTTACCAAAAATGTTGACCGAAGTCAACTATATCAATATTAATATCAAAATTCTTCAAATTTTCATAGATTTCACATATTCTAACACAAAAATTTTCCAGCTACGCGCCCGAACTGTGCACGTAAATTGAAGCAATATAAAAATAAGTTTTTCAAGGCCTCAGAAGCATGGAACAGATGAGGAAAACAGGTGATGACTCTTTGGGTCATCACATCCTCCACCTCTAAAACAACCGTTCGTCCTCAAACGGACAAGAGAAGGAAGTACCCGAGTTGGGGAACAAATGTGGGTAAAGGCTCCGCATATCAAACTCGGAATCCCAGGTCGATGCCTCAGAAGGCTGACCTCTCCACTGGACACGCACAGAATGGAAACTCTTCGACCTCAACTGTCGAACCTGCCGGTCTAGAATAGCCACCGGCTCCTCCTCGTAAGATAGATCCTTGTCCAACTGGACAGTACTAAAGTCTAACACATGTGTAAGATCACCGTGATACCTCCGAAGCGTAAATACATGAAAAACCAGATGCACGACTGATAAGCTAGGCGGCAGTGCAAGTCTATAAGCTACCTCTCCCACTCGATCCAGAATCTCAAATAGACCAATATACCTAGGGCTGAGCTTGCCCTTCTTTCTGAATCACATCACGCCCTTCATAGGCGACACCCGGAGCAATACCCTCTCACTAACCATGAAATCCATATCTCGGACCTTACGGTCTACATAACTCTTCTGTCTGGACTGAGCTGAACGCAACCTCTCCTGGATAGTCTTGACCTTTTCTAAGGCCTCCTAAACTAGGTCCGCACCCAACAATCGAGCCTCTTCTGGCTCAAGCCATCCGACTGGAGATCGACATCGCCTACCATATAACGCCTCATATGGAGCCGTCTAAATGCTAGACTGGTAGCGGTTGTTGTAGGCGAACTCTGCTAATGGCAGAAACTAGTCCTACGAGCCCCCAAAATCAATGACACAAGCTTGGAGCATGTCCTTTAGAATTTGAATAGTTCTCTCGGACTGACCGTCCGTCTGAGGATGAAATGCTGTACTCAACTGAACCTGGGTTCCTAACTCCTGTTGAACTGCTCTCCAAAAGCGCGAGGTAAACTGCATACCTTGATTTGAGATAATAGACACCGGCACTCCATGAAGGCGAACAATCTCCCGAATGTAAATCTCTCCTAACCTCTCAGATGAGTAGGAGACTGATATTGGAATGAAATGTGCTGACTTGGTTAGCCTATCAACAATGACCCAAATAGCATCGAATATCCTCCGAGTCAACGGAAGTCCAGTAATGAAGTCCATTGTAATCCGCTCCCATTTCCACTCGGGAATTTCAATTCTTTGGAACACACCACTAGGCCTCTGGTGCTCATATTTAACCTGTTGACAATTTAGACATCGAGCAACATACGCAACAATGTCCTTCTTCATCCTACGCCACCAATAGTGCTGCCGCAAGTCCTGATACATCTTTGCGGCGCCCGGGTGAATTATCGAGAACTATGGGCCTCCGTTAAGATCAACTCTCGAATCCCATCAATGTTTGGCACACAAACTCACCCCTGCAACCTCAATACTCCGTCATCATCTAAGGTTACCTTCGTAGCACCTCCCCACTGCATAGTGTCCCTCAGGTCACGCAAATGATGATCATCGAATTGTTTCTCACGGATACGCTCCAATAGGGAAGAATGAGCAACCGTGCAGGTCAACACCCTACCAGGCTCAGAAATATCTAATCTCACGAATCGATTGGCAAAGGCCTGAACATCTAGAGCAAGCGATCTCTAGCTGACCAGAATATAAGTGAGACTACCCATACTGGCAGACTTTCTACTCAATGCATCAGCCACCACATTAGCCTTACTTGGGTGATATAAGATAGTAACATCATAATCTTTCAGCAACTCTAACCATCTCTTCTGTCGCACATTTAACTCTTTTTTCTTGAATAAGTACTGAAGACTCTTATGATCCGTGTATACCTCACACACCATGCCATATTGATAATGCCTCCAAATTTTTAAGGCATGAACAACCGCTGCTAACTCAAGGTCATGAACCGGATAGCGGGATTTATGGACAGTGTCGCCAGAGCATGCCTGCTACTAGTTGCACCAGCCACTTCTCAAGCTGGAGGAGGGGTTCAGACTCCTGTTGCACGTACTCCAGAGCTAGTAGCTCCCCAAGCCCAGGCACCAGTAGTTCAGCCCACAATGGCCACTCAGATAGGCACTACAACGCAGGCCGGAGATGGATCGGCCATGACTTCTGATACTCTATGGAGACTTGATCAGTTCTCCAAGCTTTTTACCAGCACTATCAGCGGTGCTCCTTCAGAGAATCCCTAGGACTTCTTATTTAGTTGCCATGAGATTCTCAGGACTATGGGAATAGTGGAATCCAACAGGGTTGATTTTTACACTTTCAGGCTTACAGGATCGGCCAAGACTTGGTGGAGGGATTTCTATTTGATTCGGCCAGCAGGGTCCTCAGCTATGACATGAGACCAGTTTGCGGAGTTGTTTTTGGAGAAGTTTCTCCCTGTTACTCAGTGAGAGGCACTTCAGAGGTAGTTTGAGCGCCTCCAGCAGGGTTCTGTGACTGTTACCCAGTACGAGATGAGGTTTGTGGATCTGGCACGTCATGCAGTTGTGATACTCCCCTTAGATCGGGAGAGGGTCCGCAGGTTTATTGATGGGTTAATCCAACCGATCCGACTTCAGATGGCTATGGGAGTTGGGAGTGACATATCTTTTCAGGAGGAAGCTAATGCGGCCCTTATAGTTGAGATGGCTCTTGCTCGGGGAGGTAGTCATGCTTCAAACAAGAGGCCTCGTCATTCTGGCAGATTTAGTGGTGCCTTATTTGGAGGCAGGGATTCTTATGATATAGGCCAGTCTTCTAGGGCTTTTAAGTCATATCTTCATGATTCGCAGGGAGGTTCAGGTGATTGTGGTTTTCGTGAGCAGTATTCAGATCAACATCCCATCAGCGCTCAACCTCTTCAGAGTGTTTGTGGGGGTCATTCAGGCCGTCAGGGTCAGCACTCATAGCATCCAAAGGCTTGTTACGGTTGTGGTGACCCCGGTCACATTGTCAGGTTTTGCCATCGAGTAGTAGGCAATACTCAGCAGTAGGGTCTTCGCCCCATGATTCAGGCCCTAACTAACCCACAGCCTGCCCAGCCAGCCAAGGGCGGGGGTAGGGATCGTAAAGGTGG